>JALPQD010000179.1:300159-486477 GCA_023101885.1 Typhlomys cinereus
GGAAGATTCCTCACGTGCCTCACAGCAAAGAGATACTTTTGGTATTTTTTTTAAAAGTTTCACATAGATGCCTTTATTATATTGAAATACATTCCTTCTATTTCTAGTTTCTTATGGATTTTATCATGAAAGGATATTGGAATTTGTCATTGATTTTTTCCAGTTTTTTTCCCATTTTATTTATTTTTTTCTATTTTTTTGCAAGCATATTGACCACCCCACTGATATGTGCATTTCCCTTCACTATCCCAGTTTTAGACCCAAAGGTTTCCACTGTGAGTTTCCATTCTATGGATACAATAACAGGTGCCTACAGAGCAGTTTGATGTGCTATCTTCCTATTTCTAGTTTTTTGTGTTTTCCCTACTGATCTAGTTCTTTCCTTGTTTTAGGGTCTTGTTCTAGTTTGCAGTACAGGGATGGGTACTATTCTGACAAGTGGGTCTTGAGTCTAATCAGAAAGCTGTTGGTTGTTTCCTTGATACTCATGTCAGTATTGCACTGGTGGTCACCTGTTACCATGGTGATCTTTATTGCAATCTCAGATCTCGTGCCATTGATGGGGCTTGGGATTATTTCTCTCTGCCAGCAGCTTCTACAGTATTTCTTGTACTGTGTAAGCTATCCAGCAAGGAGAAAGTATTCAGACCAGTTCCAGTTGATATATTTTACCCATGTTCTATGATCTTTTGTGTTGCATCTTCAGTAGTAGGGTCTTCTGACAGTTTTGGAGACCAACCAAGAGCAATGGCAAATGCCTACACTGTTTGGGGGCCTTTAAGATCTCTCTGACCAACATTTTATCAGGAAGTGGCACTGTCAGTATTTTTGAGCTGGAAAATATCTAGAAACAGAGGGAGAAGACTGTGTCTTGAGTCTTTTGGCGGCATCAGAACTTTCTGGGACCTCGGGTTCTCTAGCTTCTTTTGATCTCCACTTCCCTCTGATGTTGCTTTCGCCTCCATCCAGACAATGCTGTTCAAGATTTGCCTGGTTGCCCAGCACGATTAACACTCTGCTAAATTTTCATTAGCATGCGGAGAGGGCCTGGCCGTGAAATAATCATGGGGGGAGGGTAGTATATTATCTGCAACCATTGTCTCATGCCACTGTCCTTTGATCAGAGAAAAGTTGTTTAACTCTGGGGGGTGGGTAGAGTGAAGGCCGTGTGAGGTGCATGGATTTGGCATGTGTGAAGGATGTGCTGTTTGCAAGCAGTGAGGAATGTGGGGCAATGAAGCAAGATTGGCCCCTACTGGAGGGGTCCTGGGCTATTTAGAAATGATGCATTGGTTCACGTCTCCTGCATTATTTTTTTTTTTTTGCTTTTTTCTTCTTTTGCCTCTTTCTTCTCCTCTCTCTCTGTCCCTCGCTCTCTGTCTTTCTCTGTCTCTCGTGTCTCATAGCTTTCTCTTTCTTGGCCCCTCAGTCTCTCTGTCTCTCTCTGTTTCTTATTTCTAGAGGCTTTGCAAATCGCCTAGCAAGTCTGTTAGCCCGTTGCCTGTGGTCTTCCAGTGTGATTGCTGACGGCTCTGCCCTTGGAATCCCACATGTCGAGCGCAGTCCTCGCTGGCGGGCAATGCCGTTGTTTCTTCCCCAAACAGAAGTTTCTCCAATGCTGAAATACACACACTTTATTCGTCCCTCTGTCTCCAACGTGTGAAGAGACAGCCTGATTCAATGACTGTTTGCTGAGATAATGAATGAAATGTGGGCCTGGGGAATGACTCGGGAGTTAAAGTGTTTGCCTCAAAAGCAAAAAGACTTAAGTTTGGATTCCCAGATCCCATGTAAAATGTCAGGGGATATGGCAGCTGTTTGTAATTCTGGGACTGGAAGGCAGAACCTGAAAAACCCCAGAGCAAAGCAATAAGG
The DNA here is from genome assembly GCA_023101885.1 of Typhlomys cinereus. NCBI lineage: Eukaryota > Metazoa > Chordata > Mammalia > Rodentia > Platacanthomyidae > Typhlomys > Typhlomys cinereus. Next base: position 302,035 of record JALPQD010000179.1, read on the forward strand.
AGGCTGAGCAATCCAGGATGATCCCAAAGTCACCTTTGGGTTTCCAGAGGCACACACTTACTCTCTATGTGCAAAAACACACACCACACACACACACCACACACACACACACAAATACACCCCCACAAGTGGCATATACCACATAACACACATGTGTACACATACCATATAATACACATGTGCATATACCACCTAACAAACATACCATGCAACACACATACGCGCACATTACAAAGCATGCACACACAACACACACCACAATGTCATATACTACATAATACACCATGCATACATATGCTATATATACATGTGCACACATATACTATGTAAACACACACCCTGTAACATACATACATGCACACCACACAGCACCACACACACAATACACAATTACACCCCCCATACATAGTGCACAATGTGTTATTCCATATAACATATGATATACACAAACCACATGTAAGACACAATACACACACACCATGCATAACACACAACCACCTATAATGCATATGCAGTACACATACACAAATACACATATTTGCATTGAGTGTACAGTATGTCAGAGATGATATGCATGTGGATAATTGTGCTAGTAGAATGCATTTATCTACTACCAATTGATGGAACGTGCGTTTGTTCTATGACTTTACTGTTACTAGTGGCAACTCGGTTTCTAATTTTTAAGGAACCTCCACGGCATCTTTCAACATGGCTGCACTGGCTATGTCTCCACAACAGCCGTGTGCAACGGCTGTCTTCTGTCTTCTCCTCATCAGCATGTGGCTGTTTTTTAGGGGCCACCCCAACAGATGGGGTGCAATCCCACCTGGTGTTTCATTTGCATTTTCCTTCTGGGCTGCATTACTGAACACCATGTCACTGGACCTATCTGTAAGTCTTCTTTGGAGAATAGATACACAGTTCCTTTGATGACGATTCTGCTGCTGCTGCTGCTAGCTGATGAGCTGGAAGAGTTCCTGACATATTGTAGATACTTATAGATATAAATCCTTATCAGACATATACTTCACACATACTTTCTCTGCCCCAGAGCAGCATTTCGTTTTGCTGATACGCTTTCCTTACTTGCTGAGTGTTTGGTACCCTGTACAAAGCATTGCTGCCAAAGGGATGCCAGGAAGACATCACGTTGTGTTGAGTCTAGAGTTGCAAGTGGTGTGTGGTGTAGTCTTTAACCCCTTTGAGCTCATTTTTTGCAACTTATCTAATGGGAGTCAATTGAACGCTTTCAAGTGGACATCTGGTCGACCTGACACCAGGTCTCACAGATTCACCTCTCTCCTCTGCGTGTTCTGGGCACCCTAGTGAAGGATCGTTGAAGGTACATGCCAGTCTGCCCACTGGTCTCTATGTCTGTTTTATGCCAGTGTCATGCTGTTTGCACAGCTACAACTCACTGAACTATTTTAAGATATGCTTTCTCTTGCTTTGTCTATCTTGCACAAAATTGCTTTAGCTTCCAGGATCTTTTGTGGTTCTCTGTATCAAAATTTTTCTTCTATTTTTGTAAGAAAATTCTACTGATGTTTTAATAGGTTTCATTTTGGATCTACAAATAGCTTTTGTAGTATGGATGCATTAATAACACCAAGCCATTTGGTGTGTGCACATTTCTGTCTCTATTTCTTCCATTATATTTTATGTCTTCTATCTCATTAGCTACTTTATTCCTAAGTGTGTGTTTATTTATTTGCTTGTTTGTTTGTTTTCTAGATAGGTTCTGTTTGTATAGACCATACCCGCCTCAAACTTAAAACCATCTCTCCTTCTGTTTGCAGAGTATAAGATTACAGGCCTGTTGGGCCTGATTTTTTTGATCCAATATAAATGAATTAGCTCAACTTCCTTTTTGCATCCTTCAGTATTAGTGTATGGAAATGCATGTGTTTTTTTATGTTGATTTTGTATTAGCAACTTTTTAAAACTTATTAAAATATTTGTGTATATGTGTATAGACTATAATCGTCTTTAAGGTTTCTACATACATGACATGTCATATAAACAAATAAATGCTTCTTTTCATTCCATTTCATATGCTGTCCATCTCTTTTTCTTAATCTGTCCTGTGTGAAAGTGAGCTGCCCTCCACAGGTTCGTGTGTTGGCATCCTTAGCTGTGTTTATGTTTGGGAAGGTTGTGGCACCTTTAAGAGGCGGAGCCTTGCCTGAGGAAGGCATTTCACCGGGGTGAGCCTTGAGATTTGGTAGCCCTGCCCTACTTCCTCTAAGTTTGCTCTTGTTCTCTTTGCCTCCTAATGACTGCGGTGAGAGAACCAGCCATCTACTTCTGCTTCCAGCCAGGCCTTCCCTATGAGGAGGAATAATGGACTATATCCCCTCTGGAACGTTAAACCAAATCAATCTCCCTTAGTTGCGTATGGTGCTGTCTACAGCTAAAAGAGAGGGACCTTGTCTATAGTAACATTATCTACTTGCTATGCTGGTGGTTCAGATACTGTATTGGATAGAAAGTGTAACCGTGGGCACATTTAATTGTCTTGTTCTACATCTTGGAGTCAGCTTTTACCCTTGGGTCATATTAGCTGTAGGTTCACATATGGTCTTAATGGTATTGAATCCATTTCCCTGATACAGTAACTTTGCTGAGAATGTCATTACAACAGACAGGATTGCTGCCTTCAAAGTTCTTCTTTCTGCATAACGTGGCTATGTGTGGAGTTTTGTCTTTTGTTACACAGCATGTCGTGTGGTTTCTTTTCATGTGTCGAACCATCCTTGCATTCCAGACATAAACCCACTTGGTATGATGTATGATTTTCTTAAAACAGTTTCAAATTAGGTTTGTTCATCTTATGTTGAGAATTTCTACACTCATGTTTTTGATGAGTTCTGGAGTTCATTTCTGTGACATCTTTGTCTGGCTTTGCTATTAGAGTCATCTTGGTACAATATGAGTTTCAATATTCCCTTTTATCTGATTTTAGGGAAAATTTCAACAGGGATCAGTATTTATTATTTAAAGTTTCAGTGGAATTCAGTGGAGAAGTATTAGTCTGGGTGTCTTTAGCTGGGAGATTTATATTATTGGCTCATTCTTTACTTGTCATTGGTTTATTAATGTTTTAATTTGTTCCTCATTAGGTCTTAGGAGACTGCGTAGTCTAGAAATTTAACCGTTTTTCTTGTGTTTTTTCCATCTGTTGGGATATAAATTTTCACAGCAGTTTCTTGTGGTCTTTTATATTTCTGTTCCTTCCTTACATTGCCCACTCATCTAATTTGCATTTATTTGAATTTTCTCTGTTTTTTCTTCAGTTAGTCAACCAAGACCTTGCCTCTTTTGTTTAACTTTTTCATAGGACAATTAGCTTGTCTGCCCTCTCTATTGCTTTCTCTATCTTGAATGCATTTTTCTGCTCTAGTCTGTTTTATTTTGTCCTTCTGTTAGCTTTGGGCTACAATAACTCAGTGTTAATGGTTTATTTGTTTCTTCATTCAAATGTAGATGTGAATCACAATAAACTTCCCTCAGTGTTGTTTCAGCATCCCATAACTTTGATATGTCATTTTCCCATATTCATTTATCTTCATTTTTTTTACCTTGTCTTCTCTTTGACTCTGTGACTGTTCAAGAGTCTATTGTTGCATCTGTGAATTTTCCCTATCTATCTATCTATCTATCTATCTATCTATCTATCTATCTATCTATCTATCATCTATCATCTATTTATCTATCCATCTATCTATCAAGCTATCTATCTATCTATCATCTATCTCTCTATCTGTCTCTCTATCTATCATCTATCTCTCTATCTCTCTATCTATCATCTATCTGTCTATCTATCAAGCTATCTATCTATCTATTCATCTATCTATCTACCAAGCTATCTATCTATCATCTATCTATCTATCTATCTGTCTGTCTGTCTGTCTGTCTGTCCGTCCGTCCGTCCGTCCGTCCGTCTGTCTGTCTGATTTAGGGATATATTTCTAGCTTCCCTCCACTGTAGCTGAGAAGGACATTTGGGAGGGTCCATTCTTCTAAATTTTGCTAAGACTTGTTTCGTGTTGTGCACAAGGTGAGCTCATGAACAACGTACTTCCTGCTGCTGTTGGGTATGCATGCTGTGTTCAGTCCATTTGGCCCATTGTCTCGTTTGACTCTGCTGTTTCCTTATTGATTTTCTGTCCAAGTGATCTATCTGTTATCGAAAATGGGGTATTGAATCCTCCTGCTATTATTGTACTGCTGTCTATTTCTCCTCTCAGGTCTAGCAATATTTTTTTATATTTAGATTGAGTACACACAACATATAATTGCTGTATCTCCCTTTTGAATCTGCTGTCTTAACATTATGTAATGACCCTCATTGTCTCTTCTGATGGTTCTTATGTCTATTTTGTTTAACAGAAACACAATCACTGCTATTCCTTTGACTTTCATGGACTCATGAAAATACCTTTCTCCTTTCCTTGCTTTCAGCACATGCGAGTTCTGGATACTACATCGAGTCTCTTGCAGGTTGCAGCACACAGTTGATATATTTACTTTTTTAAAATTCACTCCTCATCATTTGATTGATAGCTTCATCCATTTACATTTGATGTCATTATTGACAGGTAAGGACTGCTGGTACTTTCTTAATCGTCTCTTTGTTTCCTTTCTCCTTCATTTGTTATCTTCTTCTGTGATTTGATTATTTTGCAGCAACGGAATTTGATTTTCTCTTTACTTTTTATTGTACCTACAATACTGGCTACCCTGTGGCTTGTGTGAAACTTGTTAAGCCATAAGAGTCAACTACAGTAGTTACTATAGTGATTCAACTACTTAACTGCATTTAGAAACTCAACCCTTCCCTTCTCTGCCCTTACATTATAGAATGGATGTCAGGATTTATTTCTTTTCATATTACATATCCATTAAGAGATCTTTTTGTGTGTTAATACTTCAGTATTTTAACTTTTATGATCAAGGCACCAGTGTTATAGCATTACATGATTCTTTGTTCTCTGTATGAAATTCACCCGGAAGATTCTTTCTTTGATAGACTTTGATGTTCCTGCTTCAGATAATTTTGTTTTAACTTGTATTCCTTTTTGGAGGTAATAAACTCCCTCATTATTTGTTTATCAACAAAGGCTTCATCTGTCCTTTATTTGAAAAGACAGCTTTGCTGGGTATAATGTCCTCGCCTGCAGTTTATTTTTTATTTTTCAGCACTCGGACTACATGGACTGAGTCTCTCTCGGGGTACATGGGCTGAGTCTCTCTCAAGCCTTATAGCTGAGTCTCTCTCAGGCTACATGGGCTGAGTCTCTCTTAAGCTATATGGGCTGAGTCTCTCTCGGGCTACATGGGCCAAGTCTCTCTTGGACTGCATGGGCTCAGTCTCTCTTGGACTGCATGGGCTGAGTCTCTCTAGGATTGCATGGGCTGAGTCTCTCTTGGACTGCACGGGTTCAGTCTCTCTTGGACTGCATGGGCTCAGTCTCTCTTGTACTGCACGGGTTCAGTCTCTCTTGGACTGCACGGGTTTAGTCTCTCTTGGACTGCATGGGCTCAGTCTCTCTTGGACTATATGGGCTCAGTCTCTCTAGGGCTGCATGGGCTCAGTCTCTCTTGGACTACATGGGCTCAGACTCTTTGGCCCTGAGAACATTCTGCTGAGAGATCTGGAGACAGTATGGTCAAAAGTTCCTTTTATGTGATAACACTTTTCTCTTCTTCAGAATTCTCACTTCCTTTCTGAGTTGGGGCAATTTAATTGCAAGGTGTCTTGGGTAGATACTTTTGGCTTCTATTTGAAATCCTTTGGCATTCACTGTGGAGAGCAGCTGGAATGCAGAAGGCAAAGCCACGTCATAAAGCAGATTCTCGGACCAGCAACACTGGACCAAGGATATGGTCTCAGGAGAAGTCATCCTGCCTCGAAACTGGAGTGGAGACGTGACTATGGACAAAGCCCTGTCTGCCTCATGTCTCTTGATAGGTTATCATGCTTGGCTTTTGACTTCTCTTTCAGAGTAGACTGCATGCAGCATAGCAACTCAATCTTCTCGTTCCCATGACTTTGCACCCTACCAACACTGCACTGCTTTCTACTTTAGTTTGCCTATAAAAAGAAACATGCCTGGACTGAGTGGCTGCTACGAGTCTCCATCCAAACTAGTAAGACTACCTGATGCCAGCTTTTCTGTTTCTGTCTTTGTCTTTTTCTTCATTTTTGCATCAATCCCACAGAACAATGTTGTTCAGCCTGCAGCAGTCATGAATTTGGATGTCCAGTTCCTTCCTCAGACTTGGGAATTTTTCTATTACTATTCCCTTAAGTACTTCTTCCTTCCCTTTCTTTTCTCATAAAACATAACGCTGCCTTGAGTGATGGTCTCTATTGATTTTTATGACATGCCCCCCCCCTTAAGCTACCTTGTTTGAGTGTCTGCTTCTCAAGATCTAATGAAAGTTGCCAGGGTGAGAAAATAGTTCTAGGATAGGATTTCTGCCCTCTACACAGCTATTCCTGAAATGAGTGTGTCCTGAAGATTCGGAGAAAAGCTTTGTTTGTTTGTTTGTTTATGTATTTAATTACTTATTTATATCAGTGAACTGATAATAAGCAGAGAAAGACCAATACAGAACATTTCTAGGATTTAAGAGGACTGTGTCAAGGACAGGGAGCTGTGTCAAGAGTTAAACCTTTGCCTCACGAGCAGGAAGATGTGAGTTCAGATCCCAGATCCCATGTAAAAATGCCAGGTGATTATGGCAATGGCCTGTGCTTCTTCTGGCCTTGAAAGATGGGGTCTGGGAAATCCCAGAGCAAAGCAATAAGGAGGTAGAGAAATCCCAGATGATTCACAAAGTCACCCTTCAACCTCCATAGGCACACACAGTACCCTGCCCTCCTACACACACACACACACACACACACACACACACACACACACACACACATACACACAAGCACACACAGTGGCGACCATATCAAACCATGTGCCCAGAGCAATTTCATGATTACTGACTTGTGTTTAGAACATCTATTGATTTGTACAACTGAAATACACACTGTTTTGAAGGAAATAAATGGCCGTGTATACTGAGAACCCTCAAGATATCTACAACTCCTGATAAATGGGCCCCACTCTGAGAATATACCACAAGGAAAGACCCTAAAAGGCACACAAAGTTCTAGAAGCAAGGGCCCATTAGAGATGCCTAATGTGCAATAGCAGTGAATCAGAGACAGTCCCGTACGGGCGGGTGACGGTTAAGTGCGTCATGCCCTGTGGTGACCAGGAGCCTGTCTGGCTCAGTTTCAACTCCATCTTCCTCCTCTGCTTGGTCCCATGGTGCTGAGCCAGGATGGGCAGCTACATCTGTGAACTCTTCTCTGGAAGATGATGGTAAGAGGTCACTGGAGGAGGAAGAAGGAGCCTGCTCCTTCTGAGTAGCTCGTTAATCTTATCAGAGTCATAGTGAGTCCTTCCAGTAGCACCCCTAAGTCAGTCCCATCAGAAGCAGCCTTGTTGGTCTCCCTCAAAGATTCCAGCCTTGGACCTCCAAGTCCCCAATGCCTAGTCTACTTGGAGTGTTCCGGCTGGGTCTGGTGATTCCGACATCTTCCAGCGACTTCTCCCCAGACTTACGCACGATGCTGCTTCTCACGACACCACCTTGGTGATACTCATTGTGTCTTTATGCGTTTTCAGTGACCTGGGCTTAGCTGGTCACCATGGAATGCCAGTCAGATTCAAAAGAAAGACTTAGCTGGCCTGGGCTCTATGGGACCTGTGCACATGCACGCATGCGCGTGCGCGCGCGCGCGCACACACACACACACACACACACACACCACACACACACACACACAGAGGAATCACGTATCCAGGGGTAGCGAGATGGCTCAGTAAGCGAAGGCACCTGCAGTCAAACCTGGTGCTGAGTTTGGTTCCCAAAACCCACGTGATGGGAGGAGAGAAGTGACTTCTGTAGGTTGGTCTCTGACCTGCATGTGTGTACTGCGGTCATCTCCCGTATCCAATACCCACATCCTTGAGACAGAAAATAAGATGTGACAGGACTTGATTACATCCTCCTCCTGCTGTGTCTCCTGTGAAGTCACAGCTTGTGGCCGTGGATGCCTTTGAGTCCCCCCCACACCATGCACCCCCCTTACCCCGCTTGCCTCCATCCTCGGGCATTCCCCCTCCTTGCCTAGCTCTGTGGAGTTTTGATGAGACCCTGGGTGCTGCCTGCTCCACGAACTGACTCAGGAGACTCTCTTTGATGTGGGGATGTTCTAGGGAGGAATCCCTTTGGAAAGACAGGAGGGGGCTGGATCTCAGTCCCGTTTCTATGGCAACCAAGTTGCACATCCTGGAAGTCTGACTTTGTTTTAGGATGCGGTTCCGATAATTACAGGCAGCTCCCTGCCCCTGCCTTCTTCTCCAGAGTGATCTCTGCCTTACTTGCTGTCGAGATCACTGATCTGGTTTTTCTTTTTTCTTTTAAATTCCATTTTTTCCCTATTCTTCTGCCTTACCCTTAAAAATGTGTATTACAACTGGCAGGTGTTATAGAGATAAAAATAGGAGAGAGAAGGAAAGAGAAAGAGAGAGAGAAAGAGTGACAGAAAGAGAGAAATAAGCAAAGAGACTCTTTCTTATATTTAAGACTGTTTGCTTTAGCGGTTGCTATGGGGACCAACGCCAGGTGATAGACATCAAACAGTCAGACCAGACTTGAAGGGAAGACGGCACATGGCTCTGGGCAGACCTGGGCCCAGCTGTGAATCACAGGACACAGATTTGGCCCCCGGCAGAATGGTGAGAGATGAAGGGGAGAGTGCGTTGGAAAGAGGTGAGTCAGGGGCGGCTGGAGGTGACTCACGGGGTCCTCCGTGCCCAGGAGCGGGCGGGGCAACTCTGTGAACACGTCTCCTATGGAGGTTGCTTGGCGTCTGATCTGGGCACGTCGCTGCTCAGGGAGCTGAAGCCAACCGCGGGTCTTGGGGGGTCCCTGGGGCTGTACGTGGCCCCTTCAAGGCCTTGTCTTCCCGCTTCAGTCTCCAGATGATCATCCTCTGCTGCGGTGCTAGCTGCACACAGCTAGTGAGATGTATGCAAATGAGACAAAATGCAAAACAGCTCCTTCTCCATGCTTTCCCGTCAGTTTTCTGCAAATGTGAAACTGCATCAAAAAGTCAAGTCTGCACATTAACAGCATATAGGTGGCTTCTCATTAGCCACATGTTGTATGCTTGGAGGCTGCCTGTGGCCAGTGGTTGCTGCAGTGGCTGGTACAGAAGTTACTCTTCTGTGTGAGACAAGGTCCCACTGTGGAGCCAGCCCCCAAATGGACAGGAACCAAAAAGTGCTGGAATTACAAGCATGTGCCACCATTTCATTCCAGTCTAGGCAATAGAATATCTCTGGGTATAGGGACTGGAGAGGTGGCTCAGGGGTTAAGCCTCTGCCTTGCAGGCAGAAGGTCCTGAGTTCGGATCCTAGACCCCACGTATAGACGCCAGGTGGAAGCAGAGGTGGCCTGCGTTTCTGGTCCTGGTAGGGCGGAGCCTGTGAATCCCGGGGCAGAGTAAACAAGGAGGAGGTGGAGGCGTCCATGGTGGTTCCCGAATTCGCCCGTGGTTCTACACACATACACACACACATACATACATACATACACACACGCTCAATTGAATAAAAAAAATTTAGAATATCTTTGGGTGTAAATGGGGCTAGTGGCCATTCATTCATTCACTCACTTATTTATCCACACGGATTTGTTTCTTACCAGACTTTGCCTGGTACTTAGCTCCTTGGGGGCAGACACACTTCCTGCCACGGTGAAGCACATGCTCAATCCATAGCAGGTGTCCCAGACATGCAGACAGAGAAGGCCAACAGAAGAGAATAAAACAGCAGGAGGAGGCTATAGAAGTCCGAGTCCAGCAGAAGTATGGGGAGTTCTGTTTCAGAGAAACAAGCCCAGGAAGGCATGGCGAGGCTGGCGACCGTAGTACGGTGCACGTCAGAAAAGCTCCTATGCAAGAGACTAGCAAGTATGCGGGCTGGCATCGAGGGAGAGACATTCGCAAGATCGGGCACGCAGGAAGAGACAGCAGACAGAGCACCCCGGAAGATCCGAGAGACAGTCGACACTGTATGTGTGCATGTGTTTGCATATGCATGGGTGCACACAGTGTGTACATATATGCATGTGTCCTTGTGTGTGCATGTGTGCATGTGCACGTGTGAATGGATATGTGTGTATACGCGTGTGCATATGTATGTTTGTGCACATGTGCACATATGTATATGCATGTGCGTGAATGTGTGCATGTGCATGCACATTTGTGTGTACTTTTTCATGTGCACATGTGTGTGCTCACAAGTGTGTATGTGCAAATGTTGTATGTATGCATGAGGGTGTTCCTCTATATGTATGTTGTGTGTGCGTGTGCAAGCACACATACATGTATATATTGTGCACACTGTACAAGTGTGTATTTGTGTGCATCTGTGTGTACTTGAATGGGTGTGTATACATACAATGCATGTATGCACAGGCATGCATGTTCCCACATATGCAGTATTATGCACAAGCACGTAAGTATGTACCCGAATGCATGTGTGCACACGTGTAAATTTGTGTGTGTGTTTACGTGTATGTGTGCACATGTGTAAACGCACATGTGTAAGCATACGCACTTGTGTGTGCATGTGGTGTGTGTGGGTGCCTCCATGCTCAGCAAAGTTCTAATTTAGGATTTCATGGGATTCCATTCTAGGGGTAAAGAATACATGGCACAGGCAGAGCTGGGGGCTGCTGCTGCTCCCAGGCAAGGGAGATGGTGGCTTAGGTCAGGGCTGCGGAAGTGGTAGCAGGAAGAAGTTTCTGGGCTTGGAAGATCCTAAACAGGGAGAAGGCAGACTTTGCTGCCGGGCCACGTGGTGTGAGAGGCAGAGAAGAGCTGCGTTCCATGTGGAACATCTACGTTTTCAGGATTTGGTTTCCACCCATAGCCATGGAAAGGGTCAAAGACCAGCAGGCTGTAGGTCAGGGAGACCAGGTGCCCGTTAGACACTCAACTGCTGTTCTCACCCTCATGTGTTCATTTCGAGATACGAGTTGGGCTCCAGGTGTTCTCAGGACTTATACAGGAGAATTGGAAATCTTAGGTTATCCTGGACTATGTGTTGAGTCTGAAGTTAGTGTGGTCTACATGAGATCCTGTCAAATGGAAGGAAGAGGAGGAGGAGGAAGAGGAGAAGACATTGAATTAGAAAACAATCTTCCCCTAGTGCAGGTGCTCTTGCAGCAGGTAGGGATGGAGAGGTGGGAGGAGCTGAGCTAGAAACACACCCACTTCCGAATGCTTGAGTCGAAAGCTGCCCTCATTGCTCATTGCCTTGGTTTTTTGCACATAGCACAGCACCTCCCGCTCCTCATGCAGAGGCCCCGCCTGCTGTTCTTGGCTGTTAGGACCTGCTGGATAACCCCACCTGTTGGTCCTTGCAACTAGAGGAAGCATAGGGGAGGGGAGGGCAAGAGCCTTAGGGGTGTGGAGGAGGTAGCTGCCTAGCCTCGTTTTGATTAATGTCTCTTTGGTTCTCACATACCACTATGGGGGTTCCCCAAACCTTAACCTCTCCTTAACATCTTCGCAAGCACTGGGTACAGAATTACAGCAATAGATAAGCTTGGGACAATTCTTTTGGGGGGGAAACAAAAGACATACACTCCACAGTGAATGTAGTTTCATCCTAGGACATTGAGGCACCCTAGCAGGACCTGTCCCTGAGCCCCCCCTGGGAACACGGTGTCCTAGGTGCCCAGCCAGGACCTGAGCATCAGCTCGGATGGTGGGGTTGCTGCAGGGGGTCCGCAGGCGATGTGCCCTCGACGTAGCGAGCTGTGCTGGATGAACTGTTGGGGTCTTGGCTGGTGGGTTGACCCACGTCAGGTCCGCACAGGTCTGGAGCTCGCTCTGCATGGTATGAAGATCGTGGGAGACTCGCTTCTCAGCACCATGTGCTGTTCCCAAACATCCCCAATACACACACACACACACCACACACACACACACACACACACACACACACAGTGAGGCCCTGAGAGGGTACATGGCCAGGTGGAGCCGGCTGTTCTACCTGCCCCTCATGCATCATCCATGCCCTCTGTGGCTTCACCTCCTCACCTGCACAGCTGCTGCCCCTTCCCCCAGGGAGGTGGCACAGAACTGGAAAAGGGCTGGGTCTCTTTCTCAGTCAAGGAAACCGGATCATGAACCCTGAGTTCTGCCATCTCCAAGCTGGAGGCCACATTGCTCAAGACTCGGTGTGGCTGCTAGGTGCGTGCCTGGCTGAGCAGGTTCTAAAGAGAAACCATCGATGTCAAAGACTGTCGGAAGGATCAATCTGGTCACGGATACCCAATGCCTGTCAATAACTACTAACAGGCTAATGGCTGCTGATCCCAGGCCAGCCATTGTTCTGAGCAGATCGCTTCCAGCCAGAGCGCGCGCCTCCTCCCACCGCTCCGCCAGGCAGCAACGCCGCGGTCCCTGGTCTGACCTTGAGGCAACGGAGAAAGGGAGGCGAGGCCACTTTCCTGGGGTGACCCCAGTCGGTAAAATCCCAATAGAGGCTGGCCCCAGACCCCACGCATGGATGATAGGCGTGTGTGTGTGCATGTGTGTGTATATGCATAGATAGGAGCTGCTAAAGTCTAATCAGTACTGGTTTGCATAAAGAAATGCCATAGACTTGAGCATTTGTCTTAGATTAAAGATGACTTTCTGCCAAGAGGGACTATTATATGCTGTTTGCCAGGGGCTAATGGAAGGTAGGATCATTCTTGTTCCAGAGCCACCAACAATGCACAGTAATTACAATTACTAATGTACACTTCAGGGGCTGGGAGGTTCAAATTCTTTCATATGGACGTATCCTGGATTTGCCTAGAAGAAAATACTTGTTTCCAAATACCTTCCACATCTGGATCCCACACTGTGAGACTTGGCAATCTGACTGCTTCAAAAATACTGCAGTACTGTCAGATAACCTGCCAGAGTATGTTGAAATGATACATAGTTTGGAATATTCCACATATGGGTAAATATGTAAGTCCTTCAGTGCTGTTTTTCTTGTTCTTAATCTGTCAGAGATGGGTGTATATTCCAAACATGCAATCAGAACTTGTAGTAACATAATTCATAGTGGTCAAATTTATTCATCTTTTTTGCATTTTATTTTCTGTGACAGTGTTGCTTAAAAGGCCTATTGTTTAATGTGGTAACCAAGTTGCATGGAAAATCCTGTACATAGAAAAATTTCAAATTATAATATCTTCTCAGTATGTACAACTCTTTGCACAGTGGCAGTTGTACTGGTCATTGGGAATGGCTCTGGTTTAGTAGTAGCAAGTAGTTTCTTCAGAGTATCCTGACATTGGGGTTATGTGGTATCAATGAAAAAAAAAAGAGGATAGTGAAACATGTCATGTTTTAAACATGGTTAACAATTGTTTTTTTCATTTTAGTGGACTAGGATATATGTTCATGTGATAAGCCGTTAAATCAAGACAATACAACCACCTCTGAGAATATTTTTCCTTGCATCCTTCTATCCCTAAATACCACCACTTGGAGTTAATTATTATTGCAAGTTATTTTAGAGACATTTTTATAGAGATTTGTATTTTATGTTAATCTCAGTATACTGCAGGCATTTTCTAGCAAAATGTAATTTTATAAATGCATATTGTACCAATGCATAATTCCTATCTATATTTAATAAATTATGCCTATGAAAGAAGGCGGCTTTGAGAAAACTTTAAAACTGGGCAAAGGTTTTCAAAACCTTTCTATACTATTTTGTAAATTCATGAAATTAGATATTATCTCAAACAAAGTTTTTTTAAAACCTTATTTATTTTGTGTGTGTGTGTCCTTGTGGAGACCAAGGGTGACTTTGGGAATCATCCTGGATTGCTTCTACCTCCTTTTTGCTTTGCTCTGGAATTTCCTGGGCTCTGTTCACCAGGGCCAGAAGTGCAGGCCACGGCCATTTCCACCTGGTGTTTTTAGGTGTGATCTGGAATCTATACTTAGGATCTTCTGCTTGTGAAGCAGAGTCTTAACTCCTGAACCATCTTTCCAGACAAAGAAAGAAAGAAAGAAAGAAAGAAAGAAAGAAAGAAAGAAAGAAAGAAAGAAAGGAAGGAAGGAAGGAAGGAAGGAAGGAAGGAAGGAAGGAAGGAAGGAAGGAAGGAAGAAGAGTGACATTATCCCACCTAGATTTTATTTTATGCCTATTTTATAACAATTAAAAATAATACCAAATTCTAGAACTGTATGTTTAAGCCAGTGATATGGTACAAAAATTGCTATAATTGGATTAATAGCTACTGTATTTGTTACCTTTTAAGAAACTAGTTGTTTTTCTTATTTGTTGCTATTTTTTGTCTTCTAATTTTTTATTGAGTTTGTGCTTTCGGTTGATGATTTTATTGATTATATTTCTCAATTTTCTTAGCACATCAGTTATCACTCTTTTTTGATAAATAGAAATACAAGTTTATTAGAGCTGAGACACTGATGATCAAGGAAACAACACTTTACCCATAAGGTAGTAGAGCATTAGAACAAATGAGATAGCTTGAAGTCAGAGAGAATTGCTATGGACCTTATAGTGGGAGGCTGTTTGAGGAGTAGAGTCCTAGGTAGGTTGGTGGAGGAGAAAGAAATAGAGAGAATGAAAGAGATAAAGAAAGAGAGAGCGAGTTGGGGGAGAGAGATCTGCAGAGCCTCTAGAAAATCTTTCATGACTTTCAGACATTGCCTAAGGAGATGCTAGAGAAGTAGGGCAGTGTGTGTGTATATGTGTGTGGGGGTTATCACCATTTAAAAAATATTTATTTATTTATTTACTTATTTACTTATTTATTTAGTGAGAAAGCAAGCAAGCACACATATGTCATAGTGTATGGGATGGAGGTCAGAAGTTATTTGTCTTCTACTGTGGAACTCAGATCACCAAGTTTGCTAGCAGACCCCTCACCTGCTGAACTATCTCGCTGGTTTTAGTTTTATTTTATTTAAAAAAAAAATGGTTTCTTAGTAATTTATTGCTCCAGAATTTGCGATATACACTCACAACTCAACCCAGTCTTCCTTTCTTTTAAGACAAGGTCTTGCTATTCAGTCCTGGCTGGCCTTGAATATATGATGTACCTGTTTCAATCTTCCAAGTACCGAAATTGCAGATGTGCACCATCATGCCTAACTTTCCAAGTCTACCTTTACAGAACACTACACTACTGTATTTGAGTAGTGTAACTTCTCTTTAATAATACAGCAATCCTAATTCTTTTCCCATCCCCACATCAGTGCTGCTCTTTATTTCACTTGTGTGTAAATACATTTTAACAAACATCATTGTCATGGTTTGAAATGTGTCCCCCACAGTCTCATATATTTGGCAAGGTCATGGCACCTTGAGAGGTGGAGCCTTGCTGGAGGAAGCAGTCACAAGGGGTGGGCCTTGAGGTAGATTAGTCCCACCCTACCTCCAGGAGAAGTCTTTCTTTGCAGCAAGCAGTCTGTAGCTCTCAGCTTCATAGATGTCTGCGGTGACTTAGCCTCCTCCAGCTTTGGCTAGCCAGCCATGCTACCTCTGCTTTGAGAGACTGTACCTTCCCTCTGGAACCATAAGCTGAATAAACCTCCCTTTCTCCCTTAAGTTGATTGACTTTGGGTGTTCTCTCACAGCAATAGTTAAGAGTAACCGTTACAGAAATTGGTACCGGGTAGTGGGGTATTGCTGTAAGATTAAAAACAGCTGGTACCACAACGTGAAATTGTTTGTGAAGCTGAGAGAAGTTGGTACCCAGCAGTATAGCCAATGCTGTGATGTGGCTAGTGTGCCTTTGGAACTGTTTATTGGGAGAAATATAGAGAACTTTGGGACTTTATGCTGGGAAAGTCTTCGCGTCTTGGCGGTTGAGCCAAAGGGGCCTTTCTCGTGAGAGCTCAGAGGATAGCAATGCTGTGAGAGACACAGGCAGTGGAAGCCCAGCTTGTGATGGTCCAGAGGGGAACAGAGACTGTGTTTCCAACTGGACGAGTGACACATGGAGCCATGTGTTGGCTGAGAGTTTATGAAGTTTTGCCCTCATCCTGAAAGCTTGCCTGAAATTAAGCTGGAGTGCTTGGCGGAGGAAATTTCAAAGCAATGTAGTCTTGACAATGTGATATGGCTACTTTTTAGTTGTCTTTAGAGTTATGAAAAAGAGCAAAGAATCAGGCAGGAAGAAGCAAAAACTGTAAGATCCAATGATGAAAAATACAAGGGCAAACTTAAAGAGTTGAACCAGGAAGAAGCAGAGAACAAAATGGCTGTTGAAGAGATTAGCTATTTGAATAATAGGAGAGGCCCTAGCTTGAGGGCAAGATCCTCAGGGAAGGCTCCCACTCATAAGAATGCAAATCCTTTCAGAAGACTGGAGCTAAAGGGTGGAGTTCTGAGGCAAGAGTTCTTTTCTCTTACCAAGCAACTGCCCAGGAGTGAAAGAGATGGTCAACATAGAGAAGCAGAATCAGCTGTGATTCAAAGTGGCCAGTTTTGGCAAAGTCATCCACGTGGTTCTGGTTTTAGAGGCATCAGTGATTCAAGAGGGAGGAGATCATGGAGTCCTCCTCCAAGATTTCAAAAATTGGCAGAATCCAGGCATCATGAGGCAAGAAGTCTGCAGTTTAGAGGCCCAAGAAGGGCAGTTTGTGCTGTGGAGTTAAAGCCTGGCTTGCCATTGAGAAGTAAAGATGTTAGAGATTCCAGACACAACGTGGGACACCTGCCAAGGAGAGCTGTATACCCTGGGAGGAATCAGCTGCAGAGAGCAACGTCAGCTGCATTGGAGGAGTGGAACCAAAGCCCTTTGGAACTGAGATGATTTCAACAAGATGCTCACCTGTTAGACTTGGAGCTACAAGATTTGGAGTTTGTCCTGCTGGTTTTCAATCTTGTTATGGACTGATCTTTCCTGGATATGCCCCCATTCCTTCCTTTTGGAATGGGAATGTTTATTCTGTGCCATTGTATGTTAGAAGTATGTAACTTGTGTTTTGATTTTACAGGAGGCTTTGGACTTTGGACTTTTAGACTGTTGGTACTACCATTGTAGTCTATGAAGATTTTTAAAGTTGGACTGAGTATGGTTTATATAATGAGATGGCAATGAGCCTGTGGGGGCCAGGGGTAGAATGTCATGGTTTGAAATGTGTCCCCCACAGTCTCATGTGTTTGGCAAGCTCATGGCACCTTGAGAGGTGGAGTCTTGCTGGAGGAAGCAGTCACAAGGGGTGGGCCTTGAGGTGGATTAATGTCCCACCCTACCTCCAGGAGAAGTCTTTCTTTGCAGCAAGCAGTCTGCAGCTCTCAGCTTCCAAGATGTCTGTGATGACTTAGCCTCCTATAGCCAGCCATGCCGCCTCTGCTTTGAGAGACCTCCCCTCTGGAACCGTAAGCTGAATAAACCTCCCTTTCTCCTTTAAGGTGATCGATTTTGGGTGCTCTCTCACAGCAATAGTTAAGAGTAACCGTTACAATCATCAAACAGTTTTTATTCTTTTGCAATATCTCTGTTAAGAATAGGAAAATATAGGGCTGGAGAGGTGGTTCAGGGGTTAAACCTCCGCCTTGCCGGATCCCAGGTCCCACATATAGACGCCAGGTGGAAGCAGAGGTGGCCTGCGCTTCTGGTCCTGGTAGGGCGGAGCCTGTGAATCCCGGGGCAGAAGGAGGTGGAGGCGTCCATGGTGGTTCACGAATTCGTCCGTGGTTCTACACGTACACAGACACACACACACAGACACGCGCCGCGCGCACATACACACGCACATGCGCACAGTTGAATAAATAATAATAATAATAAATTTCTTTAAAAAAAAAGAATAGGAAAATATAAAGGTTTTCATATCACTTAATTTGCCCTTCTTCAGAGTTCTTGCTTTCTTTTTTTTAAAAAAAATATTTTATTTATTTATCCTTTTTGCTTTGTTCTACTCTGGGATTTTCCAGGCTCTGCTCACCAGAGCTGGAAGTGCAGGCTGCTGCTGTTTTCACCTGGCATTTTTATGTGGGACCTATGATCCAAACTCAGGACCTTCTGCTTGCAAGAGTGCCTTAACCCTATGTAAAGTCCCTTGCTTTATGTAGATGTAAGCTTCACCATTTTTCTTCTGTCTGGTGAAATCCTTTTAGCATTTCTTGCCAGGTAGGCTTCCTGGAAACAAATTGCTTAACTTTTTGTGTATATATGAAAGTCCATTTATCTTCTTTGCTTTTGTGTGCGTGTGTGTTTGTATATGTGTGTAATTGCATGGGGTACATGTGTGTGAATGTGCATATGTGTGGAGGTCAGATGTTGATGTGGGGTGTCTTTTTCATTCATTTTCCAAGTTATTTATTTATTGGCATGGTATGTGTGTGCACACACATGCTCATATCGATCAGAGGACACTGTGTGCCCCTGAGGAGACCCTAATACTTTGGGAATCATCCTGGATGGCTTTTATCTCCTTTGTGACTGCTGAGGGATTTCTCAGTCTCTGTCCACCAGGGCTGGAAATGCAGGCTACTGCTGTTTTTGCCTGGCATTTTTACATAGGACCTGGGGTCTGCAGAGTCTTAATGCTGAGCCATCTTTTCAGTCCTCTAACTTATTTTTTGAAATGGTGACTTTCACTGAACTCATAACTTGCAGATTGACTATACTGGCTGGCATTAAGCATCTAGGGTTTTCCTGTGTCCACCTCTCCAGTGCTAGGATTATATAGACAGGTGCACACCTATGTTGTTGCAGTCTAAACACTGCAACCTTGAATCCAGGGCTCCCCTCGATAAGGTGGGCAAGGCTTCGGTGAATGAGAAACATACACACACAACTCTGGGCTGGGTGAATCTGAGTCCAGTTTATTGGAATTCCTAACAGCTTTTATGCTAGAAAATTTTGGGGCAGAGAATGCTGCACCTGCAGACAGACAAGTATCTTTCTAATCAGCAGGAATCACATTTAGGATAAACATTCTTTAAGAATGTTTGAGGGTGAGACACAAACAAATCCTTATCACATCTTAACAGGTTTTTTTCTCAGCCCTACAACAGGTTTTTCCCAGCCCTCCATCTCTCTAAATTTATCGATCTTACAATATCTCACCAAACAGTCACAGGGTCTAAGTCTGTATTGTTGTATTTAACGAAGACTTCATTTGAGGTTTAGTTAAAATACACTGAGATTGAGCTCCTTATTAATTTGTGTTATAGTTATTATATATTTTTGTAAATGGTAAAGGTGAAGCTATTAGAGGGGGCATATATTATACATTATTTTTTTCTTTTTGAGGATATTAGATTCTGGCTGTTATCATATAAGTTGGCTTATATTAGGTTATAATGGTAAGAACTATATTAGAATTTATTTTATTTATTTATACTTTTTATTAACTCATGTGCTCTATAAGATATAGTTGTGTGTTAATTTTAGGAATCATATTATTATTATTTTCTATTAACTATGTGTTTTATAAGAAATACTTGTATGCTAATTTTAGTGAACAGATAGCATAGTCTCATATATGTAGAATTTCTGAATTGATTTCACAAGAGTCATATTTTTAGGGAATTCTATCTATCTATGTTTTAGGACTCTTGAAATTATTTGCTAATTTCTTTACAATTAGTGTATATATCCTGGCTAACAAGCCTGTTTACTATGTATGGTTGGACATAAAATTTCTAGTTAGAATTTTAATTTAAAGTTAAAAGCAGGCTTGGTATGAATTTAGGAAACAAAAGACTTAAGGCACATTACTTGACATCTGTAGTTCCGGAAGCAGGAACCTAGGGGGAGGTGATATCCTAGGTAGTTTTTTTGGGGGGGAAAAACAAAAAGGAGGCCTGGGAAAAGATAGGAGAGCACTCAATCCACAAAAATGGGAAGAACTTGTCTGGCAGAGATAGGAGGCACACACAATCACAAAAGAGAGAAACTTGTCTGTCAAAGATAAGAGGCAAGACTCTGAGGGGAGTGGTCCCTAGTAACCACTCAGGCCCTTAGCAACTGCCCATTCCACAGAACAGGTTGCAAGGCTGACAACTCTCATATGTATCATATCTTTATTATTTATTTCAAAATAAGCCATGTCCCATTTCCAGAAGGTACTTTCTTGAAGTTCTTCCCCAGGTTGGGATCTTGTCTACCAGCCTATTTGGCACAGGAGGTGACATTATGTACCCAGTTTATGTGGATGCTGGGGATGTGAGCTCTCAGGTCCTATGGTAAAGTACTTTCCTGACTGAGCTATCTCTCCAGCTCCCTCCTTTGATTTGGAAGATGCTTTTACAGGCCACAGGATTCTACACTGATTTTTTTTTTCTCTCAAGTCGGCTACTTTCGGATTTCCTTGTTTCCCTAGGTGTTGAATGTAATGTTTGTTTGTCTTATAAGGTCTCATTATGTCACTCAGGCTGCCTTGGAAGACACAGTTTCTACTTCCTGAGTGCTGGAATTGAATGGATAGAATTCTCATTTCAGCTATTCTATAAGCATGGTGGTTTTTCCCCTCTGGCTTCTTTCAAGATTTTTGTCATTATCTTTTATTTTCTGAAGTTTATAGATGGTATGCAGAGTGGTAACAGTGTAGACATTTATCCTTCTGGAATTCTATGAGCTTCCTTGAATCTGTATTTTGGTGTTTGACATTTATTTAGGGAAATTCATGTTCCATTATTTCAGAGGTTACTTATTTTTTATTTTAATTTTTTTTTTTTTGGTGTGTGTGTGTGTGTGTGAGAGAGAGAGAGAGAGAGAGAGAGAGAGGGCACCGTGTGTGCCTGTGAAGGCCCTAAGGGTGACTTCAGAATTGAGCTTAGTATTTTCTTTGTTTTACTTTGGGTTTTCCCAGGTTCTGCCTTCCGGAGTTGGGAAGTACAGGCTGCTGCCATTTTTGCCTGGTGTTTTTATGTGAGATTCAGGATCTGAACTCAGTAGCTTCTGCATGTGAAGCAGAATCGTAACCTTTGAGCCATCTCTTCAGCCCTCAGACATTACTTTTATTCCTTTTTTTTCCTGGTACTTTCTGTGTTTGCTCTTTGTTTTCCTCAATCATTTCTTATGCTGCTTTCCAATCTTGGAAGTTTCTATCATTCTTTCCTTAACCTCAGAGTTTCTTTTCTCAGTTGTGTCCTATGTACTAACAAGTTTACAGCTTTTGAATTCTGTTAACACTATTTTTGGTTTCTCTCTTTTTTCCCTGGTTCTCAGAACTTCCTTTTTTACATTTACCTTGCCCACACGTTCTTGCATGTTTTGTTGTCTTCTTGTCTATGGAGCTCTTAGCATTCAGCATTGTTGAAACTTGTAGTCTAAGCAGTCCAACCTCATTGTCACATCTAAGTCTAGTTCTGATGCTTGCACACTTTTCATACACTATTTTTTGCTGTTTACTATGTCTTGCATTTGTTTGTAGAAGGGTATGTCCAATATAATGGGTAAAAGGAACTGTAGTAGAAGACCTTTATTGGTGTGCTGATAAAATGTGCAAGTGATGACATATATTCTAGCCTCATAATTAGGTTTCAATCTTTTATTGTATTTTTGTCCCTCTATGAAGCTTATGAGTGCTTCTTAATTCTGTCCATCTTTTATTAATGGTACTGGATGGTTGGAGGGCATTATTGTAGGATAAGGGCCTTTCTCCAAGTCAGGCAGGATGTGATAAAACTGTAGGTTTGAAACTGAAAATAAACTTTTTTTCCCTTGAAAACCAGCCTTGTCAAGAACAGAAGGTTTTGGTATATTTCAAAATGATTGCTTTTATTCTATCCCTGTCAGTACAAAGGGGGGGTTTCTTCAATATTTGTTGTGAGGACTTGGTAGAGGTTCTAGAGGTAAAATTCAAAGAAATTTAGGGCTTCTATTTGAATCATTTCTTTCTGTACCATTGACTCTTAGACTTATTCACAATAAACTTCCAGTAATTTTCACAGTTCAGCTTTTCATACCCTGAACTAGTTTCCATGAATGTTTCTGCTTATAGGTTTCTACTTTGGTGAGCTGTGATTCTTTACCTGCTTATCTCTCCAATTTTTAGGCAATGATTCCCACAACAACCTCACTCCTCTGGTGGATCATGGAAAAATTGATGACATTTTAGTTCTTTAACTTTTTTTACTTGTTAAGATGGAATTATGACTTCTTAACTCTTACAGCTGTGTTAGAAATCAAATGTCCACACAATATATTTTTGAGTCAATAAATTATCTTAGAGATTACTTCATATTACAACATCCAACAGCACTTTGTTTTTTTTAATACATGATTGGAATTCTGTTGTATGGGTTGTTTTTCATTTAGCACTCCCACAATGTGGTAATAAATATCTTATGCATTCTTTTCTGCTTGCATAAATGTATATATGCAAGTAAGTATGTGAAATGAATTATTGGAGAACAGGGTGTGGATACCATTGCTGAAGCTTCCTCAATAAAAGTTATTTTCCTCAATTTACATTCTCATTAACCATATATTCAATATATACCCATTTCCATCTACTCTTTTTTTTTATTTCCGCTCATACAAACTTAACAGGTACACCGGTCTCCTCCCTCCCTCCATCTCCCTCTGATCCCCCTGCTCCCCTCTCCCCTCACCCCTCCCTCCCCATCCCCCATTACGTTCCCCCCAGTGGCTTGCCCCTTCAATCCCCCGGAGCATCCTTTAATGTGCATGCCAAACTCTCCTCTGGGTCCTCCTCTCCGATGAGGTGCAAGAACCCAAGGGTATTTCCCAGAAACCTTTCCTGTGTTCCCCTTAAGCTTAGGAACACTACTGTGACTGTCAGTCCCTAGCCTCCAAGGGTCCTAGTGCCTTTAGTCCATGCTAGACTTTGTGGGCTCAGCAATATGTTGGACATAGCACAGGTCATGCAAAGTCCTATTATGATTGCTTTGGCCCTAACTTGTGTGGAGTATTTTGCATATCATAACTTCTCCCATCCTTGTGTTCTTACAATCTTACTGCCCCTTCTTCCACAAATTTCCCTGACCTTTAGGATAGGGAGAGATTAGGCTGGCCAAGTTCCAGGTGGTTGATATAGAGTCTCTGAAGTTCTGGATTATGGTTTGTTGATTTATTTGCTTCAGTTTTGCTGCTCCTGCAATGCCCTTGGCTCCATCCTGATGGGTATTGGATGCCACCTCCTGGCCAGAGATAAAAACCTGTTAAATTAGAGTCTTGTTATAAGAGTATATTCAAAGGTAGATGGAATAAAAGTAGAAGACCACGGAGAGAGAGTGGTCAGTCACCCATTTGCAAAATGATTACTTTATATCAGGCAGCCTATATGCCATCCCCTTCTGGTGAGATTATACCCCATCAATTGCAAATGATCAGGAAGGAAAATCTGTGAACTTAACCAGATGTCTCATTACTTACTTGCAGTCTTCGATGGTGGCCTATTTTCTCTGCTGTAATATGGTCCCCTCTCTCCTTGTTTCTGATGGGGCTCTCTTTCTCCATCCCTCCTGTTTATAATCTTTACAATTACTGTAGGTATTACAGAGTTTTGTCTTTTAGTGTCTCTAAGTGGATTTGGTACTAAGATCCACTTATTAGGGAGTATATACGGCGCTTAATTTTCTGTGTCTGGGACACTTCACTCAATAAATTGTTTCTAATTCTATCCATTTCCTGGCAAATTGCATTAATTCATCATTTTTGATGGCTGAGTAGTATTCCATTGTATAAATGTACGACATTTTCCTTATCCACTCATCAACTGTTGGACATTTGGGATGATTCCATGACTTTGCTAATGTAAACAGTGCTGCTATGAACATGGTCGTGCTTGTGCTATCAAGGTGAATTTTTGCTGTATGGGAGGTTATTCCCAAAAGTGGAATAGCAGGGTCATATGGTATTTCAATCTTTAACTTCTTTAAGAATCGCCAGATGGCTCATCAGAGTGGTTGTATGAGCCTGCCTCCCAAACAGCAATGTAGAAGAGTTCCCCTCTCTCCACATCCTCTCCAGCACTTGGTGTTGTTTGTATTGTGGATTTTTGCCATCCTGACAGGGGTGAGATGATATCTCAGGGAAGTTTTGATTTGCATTTCCCTGATGGCTAAGGATGTGGAACATTTTTTAAGATATTTGTTAGACATTTTAATGTCATCCCTGGTAAAGTTTCTTTTAAGTTCCATGGCCCATTTTTTAATTGGCCCATTTGTTTCCTTGGTGTTTAATTTTCTAAGTTCTTTGTGCACTCCGGAGAGTAGAGCTCTATCAGATATGTGGTTAGCGAAGATTTTCTCCCATTCCATAGGTTGCGTTTGTGCTCAAGTTATAATCTCTTTATCTGAACAGAAGCTGTTTAATTTCACAAGATCCCATCTGTTGGGTGTTGGTTGTAGTGACTGTGCTATTGGATGTCCATTTAGAAACTCTTGGCCTAGCCCAATAAGCTCGCGGGAGTTCCCTACCCTTTCAACTATGGTTTTTATAGTCTCTGGCCTTATATCGAGGTCCTTGATCCATTTGGGATTAATTCTTGTACATGGTGACAAGTACGGGTCCAGTTTTAATCTTCTGCATGTGGAGATCCAGTTTTGCCAGCACCATTTGTTGAAGATACTCTTCTTTTTCCATTGGATTTTTTGGGCCCCTTTGTTAAAGATCAAATGGCTGTAGTTGTGTGGGCTTATATCTGGGTCTTCAACCCTTGTCCATTGATCTGTGTGTCTATTTTGTAGCCAATACCAGGCTGTTTTTACAAGTATGGATTTGTAGTACAGACTAAGGTTTGGTATGGTGATACCTCCAGCAGTGTTTTTGTTACTCAGGATTGTTTTTGCTATCCTGGGTCTTTTGTGCCTCCATATGAATTTTGAGATTATTTGGTGAACTTCTTTAAAGAATTGCTTTGGGATTTTAATTGGTATAGCATTGAATCTATACATTGCCTTTGGTAGGATTGTCATTTTTATGATGTTGTCCATCTAGTCTTACCAGTAATTAAACATTTAAAAATTCTTTATCAATCACAGGATACAAATTTAAAAAAATAACAGCTGTAACTGGTCTGGAAACGTTCTCCTTGCTGGTCAGATTTTATAGTCCCCGAAAGTAAGTTGCTGGGGGAGAAAATTAACAATTGCATCAATCTGTGAAAGCCAGAAGCTGCAATAACAACCACCCTAGTGCTCAACTTTGGGTCATGATGGTTGTGAAAAGCTGTTTTCTTTCTTTTTCAACAGTAAAAGCTTTCTGAAGAAAATACCACAAATTAATTCAAAAATCAAATGATGAATTAGAAGTGTTTCTTTTTTTTTTTTTTTTTTTTTAAAATTCCACCTTTTTAAATTTTTTTATTATTATTATTATTTATTCAACTGTGTGTATATGTGCACGTGTGTGTGTGTGTGTGTGTGTGTGTGTGTGTAGAACCACGGACGAATTCGCGAACCACCATGGACGCCTCCACCTCCTTCTGCCCCGGGATTCACAGGCTCCGCCCTACCAGGACTAGAAGCGCAGGCCGCCCCTGCTTCCGTCTGGCGTCTATACGTGGGATCTGGGATCCGAACTCGGGACCTTCCTCCTGCAAGGCGGAGGCTTAACCCCTGAGCCACCTCTCCAGCCCAAATTAGAAGTGTTTCTGTTAGTGCTTGCTCAAGTGGTGTCCTATGACTCAGTGCAACACTGGTTCTGAATGCACCATGCATGCACTTCATGCTGTGCAAGCCATCATGCTAAGTAATCACTTTTTCTGTTGTCATTCTAAATATAACTATCAAATTAGTGTATGTTTGGATTATTTTGGGTTAGAATAATTTTTTAAAACTTCTGTATGATTTGATAAAAATTATGAAATGAAAAAATTCTTTACCAGTGTGATGGCTAACAAATGGTATCTTATTGTAATTTGGACTTACTTTCCAGTAATGGGTTGAATCTGACAATTGTATACAAATTGACTTCTTTTCTTTTCATTTATTTGAGCTTCCTCTCATATCTTCTTCTTTTTTTATTTTTAAACATTGTTTTTTCCTCCATGTTTATATAGTTTTTTAAAAATTAGTGAGGAATGTGGATAAAGAGCATAAAAGAAGAGAAACAAACAAACCCTGGTAAATAGTTGAATAAGGCGATTATAGAAGGAAAGTATTAAAGGCGAGTGAGGTAATAGTATCTATAGAGAGACTTAGAGTAAGTGGTGGGATCAATAAAAAAAGGCAAGTGGCTCAGAAAAAAAGTGATAAACGCTGCAAGCTACAACTCTGGTAAGAATAATCCAGTGGAACAACAGTGGTATGCAAGGTTCTTGAGTTGCTAATTACTCTCTGGATGGGTTCTAAAGTCCCCCCCCCCTATTGTCAGGGAACAAATGTCTGATACTGAAAACCTATCCAAATAATAGTGGAAGGGGAGAAAATAGACACTAGACAGGAACAGATGTCTTAGTGTTAACTATAAATACTTGATAGTAAACTACTGTCTAAACACTTATTATATCCTTAGATAAGAAAAGTTCTCAGCATTCAACAAACATACTTCCTGTTGCAAAGAAGATTAGTGAGGCAGAGAACCACAACTGGCTAGAAAGCAGAGTATCATTGACCCTGCAATGCTCTGGTTGCTGCATCTAAGAGCTTACTGCAATATCTACTTCTACCAGAACTATACAATGGCTGACATATAACATTCCCCCATAGACAAGTGAAGTTCTCAAGAAAAACAACACTCAGAGAGAATCTTTGGAGCAGGTGCTGGACAAGAGAAAGGGAGCCTCCCCTCCTGTGGGTTTGTTCACTGAAGGGTCACTTATACTACCAAAGAGGCCTGATCCTTTACTAGTACAGGAGCCCCGAAGGAAACCTTATGGTCTATGCATGCAGAGGGAGGGACATAGATGGATTGGTGAAGGGAGGGGAGGGTTGAAGAGCAGGAAATAGGGGAGATGAAGGGGGCATGGACATAATATATTTGTTTGTATATGAAAAATTCTTAATAAAATTAATATTGATTAGTAAGGTCTTTACTTGGGGAAGTTATAAATTTTATTTTTAATTATTTTTATATGTTTATGTATATATGAAATGTATGCATGCATGTGTGACTGCTTGCATGTGTATGCATGCATGTGCATGTGAAGGTATACATGTAAAGAGGTTGATATTGGGTATCTTTACTGATTGCTCTCTACCTTATGTTCATCTCTTGATGAACCTGGATCTAACCGATCCAGTTAGTCTAGCTAATCAACATGCTTCAGTGATCCCTGATAACCTGAGATTAAATCTATATCACCCATGTAAAACTGGATGTTGCTGCTACAATGAGATGGAAGGTGGAGATGGAAGAATCCTCAGAAGCTTGTGGACCAACTAGCTTGGTGCATATACCAGTGAACAACAAGACACCTTGTCTCAAACAAGGTGGAAGGTAAAGATCAGCATCTTCTGATTTCCATGTGTGTGTCATGTGTGTCATGAAACTTTTGGCCTACACTCACACACTCAAATCATATATGTATACAAAGATTAAAAAATATACAACTTGAAAACTGATTTAATTATTGTTTTTATTATTTACCTTTGTATACCTCATCTATCATATCCTTATAAAAAGATCAATTTTGCAAAAATACATACGAGTAGATGAACACCAGGAAGAGTAGGGAGAATTTATTCATTTTAATGTGTGTGTGTGTGTGTGTGTGTGTGTGTGTGTGTGTGTGTGTGCGCGCGCGCGCATTCTTCCTTATGGAGGACCAAGGGTGACTTCAGGAATCATCCCGTATTGCTTCTACCTCCTTTCTTTTTTGCTCTGGGATTTCCCAGGCTATGCTCACCTGGACCTGAAATGCAAACTGGCTGCCATTTCTGTCTAGCATTTTTATGTGGAACCTGGGATTCAAACTCAGGACCTTCTTCTTGTGAGGAAGAGTCTAAACACCTGTGATATCTTTCCAGCCCATAAGGAGATTTTTCTAGAAATAAGAGCATGACTAAATCAGTTCACTCTCTTTGAATGCCAGTTTTCATGTACAAATTAAGATTTTTTTTGTCTGATCTACTTTGTGTGAAGTAAGATAACAGATGTGACAGAACTTGAAACACATTAATGTAAAGTATTTCTGCTATTAGTATCATGATGAAGGAAGGCTGATCCTCAGAATGAATGTTGCAAAATTATCATCTAAGCCTACTGTTCCTTTTCTTAATATTCTGAATTCTGAAATGTTGTCAGTGTTTATTATGGTTCCCTTAGAAAAGTCTCTGTGTCAGTAATGATTGTCAAGGGAAGAGGGAAGCCAGTTTTACTTGCATTTCTAGAGAAAGAACACATACACACAAAATCTTCAGACACAGGAAATAAAAGTTACTCTATGTTTATGGAAAATTAGCACAAAAAGCTAAAACAGTCTGAAGAGAAGTCCTAATTCTGGGATCTTTGCAAGTCAAGATCACAGGAGTCTTTGATGTCTTAAAAGAATGGAAAGTACATGGCAATAAATAATCATCACAGTGAAATATTCATAAAAGAAAATAATGACAGCTAACCTAAACCAAGATGGCAAAACATGGGCTTCAAGAGTGTCATTCCTTGAGACAAGTAGTCCTGAATTGCAACCATGTCCTTATTGATCAATTGAGTGACACTGGTCAAATTGCTCTAATTTCCTATAAAGTAGAATTCCTGAAAGTTCATACCTCAAGAGTTTGTTATAAAGTTTAAATAACACATAATGTTGCTTATCATATACTTATTTGGTTTCTAATAAATAGGAATAATCCTAAAAGTGGTTGCTTTTATTAATAAAGTAATTATTGCTAGTGATACTAATATCTAAAGTAGCATAATTGAAATACTTCCATATGTATACCCATTTGTATATACATATGTGGTATAAGTGACTCTGATGATTTCTGTTTATGTAATTTACTACTCGTTGCTACAAAAAAAGACCTGACCTAAGAAACCTGGGAGAAAAGGATTTGTAGATATCTTATGATCTAAAAAAACTATAATCCTTATCTTGACCAACCAGTTCCCCAAATGCCAGTGAGACCCATAATGGGGACACAAGTGTAACACAAAACGGTCTCCTACATCTATGGAAAACCAGGACTGTGGACAATAATGTTGAGGGGCATAACGCTGAATCCTTCCCCTAAATTCCTCCAGAAAATGTAATTTTTAGTGAAGACATCCCTCTAGGAGGAGTCACAGAAAAGCAAAACAAAACAACATTTTAACAAGAGACATTTAGGACCATGAATAGATATAACCAGAAAAGAAACCTCTTCACCACACATCACTGTCAAGATGTCAAAAATATAGTGAGAACCAATACTAAAGAAACTATAATGGCGCTCCTTCGCCAGCCGCCGCTTCCTGGTCCCTGAGTGGTTCACCCAGCTGAAAGACAAACTCCAGACTCCAGGAAGCCACACCTGCCATCCCAGACAAGATGTCAGGCAAGGGCTCTGTGGTTCTGGCCTACAGCGGGGGCCTCGATACCTCCTGCATTCTCGTGTGGCTGAAGGAGCAAGGCTGTGACGTCATTGCCTACCTGGCCAACATCGGCCAGAAAGAAGACTTCGAGGAGGCGCGGAAGAAGGCCCTGAAGCTGGGGGCCAAAAAAGTGTTCATCAAAGACGTGAGCAGGGAGTCTGTAGAAGAGTTCATCTGGCCCACTGTGCAGTCTAGCACACTCTATGAAAACCGCTACCTGCTAGGCACCTCCCTTGCCAGGCCCTGCATTGCCCGAAAACAGGTGGAAATCGCCCAGTGAGAGGGGGCCACATATGTGTCTCACGGTGCCACGGGAAAGGGCAATGGCCAGATCCGCTTTGAGCTCACCTGCTACTCACTGGCCCCCCAGATTAAGGTCATTGTCCTCTGCAGGATGCCTGAGTTTTACAACCGGTTCAAGGGTTTCAATGACCTGATGGAGTATGCAAAGCAACACGGAATACCCATCCAAAAACCCCTGGAGTATGGATGAAAACCTTATGCACATCAGCTACGAGGCTGGGATTCTGGAGAACCCCAAGAACCAAGCACCTCCAGGTCTCTACACAAAGGCCCAGGACCCAGCCAAGGCCCCCAACAGCCCAGATGTCCTTGAGATAGAGTTCACAAAAGAGGTCCCGGTGAAAGTGACCAACCTCAAGGACGGCACTACCCATAGCACGTCCCTGGAGCTCTTTTTATACCTCAACGAGGTTGCGGGCAAGCACGGTGTCGGCCGCATTGACATCGTGGAGAACCGTTTTGTTGGAATGAATAAAACGAGGTATCTACGAGACCCCAGCCAGAACCATCCTCTACCACGTGCATTTAGACTTCGAGGCCTTCACCATGGACCGGGAAGTGCGCAAGATCAAGCAGGGCTTGGGCCTCAAATTTGCCAAACTGGTGTACACAGGTTTCTGGCACAGCCCGGAGTGAGAATTTGTCCGCCATTGCATCGCCAAGTCCCAGGAGCACGTGGAAGGGAACATGCAGGTATCCGTCTTCAAGGGCCAGGTGTACATCCTCGGCCGGGAGTCCCCACTGACTCTCTACAATGAGGAGCTGGTGAGCATGAACGTGCAGGACGATTACGAACCCACCGACGCTTCGGGCTTCATCAGCATCAACTCGCTCAGGCTGAAGGAATATCACCGCCTGCAGGGCAAGGTCACCACCAAATAGAAGGCTGACAAAGGAGCCCAAACTCCTTGCACGCCGCGCATCTCCCAGGCATGGGCCCTAATTGTGAGAAATTTGTAATCGTGACTTGTTCTCAGTCAGTATCTTGGGGCTGCTAAGCAAACCCTTCCCAGCCCATCCACACTACTCCCTGGTCCCCTGTAATCTGTAAAAGTGGCCACTAAAGGGAAGGATGTGGGGGCAGCTGCTGAGGAGAGCCATAAAATGACAAAGGAAAAAAAAAAAACTATAGTGGAAAAATATCAACTCAAATACAAAGTAAGTGTACAAAAAAACCTCAAGATCTTTCTTTGGTAACCCTAAAAGCCAGAAAAGAATGGAATGATTTATTTAAAGCCCTGAAAGTAAATAGCTTTCAGCCAAGATTACTATAACCGACAAAGGTTTCTTTCAATGTTGAATCACAAATGAAGGCAATTCATGGCAACTAAGCCTGTACTTCAGAAGATTCTTTTTTAACTTTAGCTATTGTGTGTGTGTGTGTGAGAGAGAGAGAGAGAGAGAGAGAGAGAGAGAGAGAGGGCACTGTGGAGGACCAAGGGTGATCTTGGGAATCATCTTGGATTGCTACTACCTCCTTTTTGTTTTGCTCTGGGATTTCCCAGGCTCTGCCTACCAAGGCTGGAATGCAGGCAGCTGTCATTCCACCTGGCGTTTTTATGTGGGACCTGGGATTCAAACTCAGGACCTTTGCAAGACAGAGTCGTAACCCCGGAGCCATCTCTCCAGTTTCTGGAGATTCTTTTTTTTTTTTTTTGGCTTAAGGCATAGTTTATTAGAGGAGAGAAGAGAAGAACTCATGGACATGGAGTCCACAGGAACAAGAGAGCTGAAAAAGAGCTCACAGATTCCAGGCATGGAATACATGAGCCCCAGAAGATTCTTAAATGAGTACTGTGCAGAGTGGACGAAGGAAGAATGCCTTATCTACAAGAACACATGAAAGATTACACTCCATGAAAGAAACAGATATATAAAGAAGTTTTGGTGCTGTGGAACTCTAAACATCACCCTCTTTATCACAGCAGCTGTTGACTACTCACAAAGAATCTTCAGGATCAGGCCTCTTGACCTTCTTCATCAACAAGGGAGTAGAGATGATCATTAGAACATCAACAGAAATTTTATCTACTCCTTCTTAAACTTTCCTTTCAGCTATATATAACTCTATTTAAAATACATGTAGCATATGTGGTCTTAGACAGAAAACTGCCTATTAGCAAAATTCTCAGCTACATGGGAATTTCTTTTTCTCTGCTAGGTCAATGCATAGGTGATACTTAAATAAATGGAATATGTACTTTCTGGCATGTCACAAAACCAGAGTTAATTTGTCAACTTTAATTTAATATGTCATTGTGCAGATTACACTCAAAATAGGTTATTCTTTTTTTGGAATACCAGAGAGAAAAATATGATTCATTGTTATCATTGACCTAAAGGTGTTATAATTAATTGTGTGAAACCATTAAAGGATGCTCCAGGGATGGGGAGAGGAGGCACTGGGAGATAGAGAGGAAGGGGAGTAAAGGAAAGGGAAAAGAGGGGAGGGAGCAAGGGGGTCCAGGAAGGGGTGGAGGGAGGGAAGGGACCGGGGTACTTATTAAGTTTGTATGAGCGGAAATAAAAAATAAAAAAATGTGTAAAACACTCACCATTGATGCTAAGCATAGAGATCATTTAGCCTCAGGAATCTGAGAATGAAGGAAGACCCTAATGCAAAAAATATATAATATATGTACAGATATATACTTCACTCTGTATAGATATGTGTGAATTGCTACTAATAAAATTAATACTTTCTTAGAAATATCTGTAACAATAATCACCAGTTATCAGTTAACAAATGTAGGTAAATCTGCTACATTACTTGGAAATGTATAATATGTTTTTCAAATTATACTAAGTTCTTCAGTAACACTAAGAAATTAGATGTTTAGCTAGACCACAGTAATAATGGTGTGGACAATTTTGTAGATGGTCCCAAAATAAACTTAAATTTACACTATGAATAAGAAACATCTCTTCGAGTAATAAGTAAGGAACAATCTATTTTTTGCAGGATCTTCTTCTTCAGAGTCCTCCTGAATTTAGTTAATTTAGTTAATTTAGATCAATATTAGAAATTATTTCTTCTACTCCCAAAGCTTAATCTATTTTTATAATGTATACCCAGTTGAGAGGAGAAAAGTATTAAACCTTATCAGTATGTCATTCTTCTTAAGTTCAAAAAAATAACCATATCACTTCTTTTTCATTATTATTTTTTATCTAATTATACAAGCTCAATGGGTAAATACCCTCACCCTGCTTCACCCTCCTCCTTCCTTCCTCTGTATTGTTCCCCCATCCCACTCTCCCTCCCCTTCCTTGTCTCTCTCTCCCCTTTTCTTCTTCCTTCTCTTCTCTTGGTGTTTTCCACCTGTTCCCTCCCATCCTCCAGAACATCTGTTTAAATGGGAACTGAATTTCCATCTGAGTTGTCTATACTAGTGAGATTTCAGTGGCAGACCTTGGGATCGCTCCTTGGGCTTCCCACTAATATGGAAACTCCATTTTAACTGTCTAACTCCTTGCCTCTAAGGATCCTACTGCCTGAAAAAGGGAAAGAAGACCTCAAGAAAAAGGAGACAAAAGAACATGTCACTTCTAAAGAACTTAAATTTGGCTTTTGGGATCCGGGTCTACTGCAGGGCACTTCCCTAGGCTCTGGGACACCAGCAGGCATTGGGGGATCGGATTTCCTTCCTTGAGAGGAGATATCCAAAAGATATAGGGTGAAAGGCTATCCAAGGGAGACTCCATCTATGCAACAATTGGAAAATTATCACCTATGATGAGATGAGCCTTTTTTTAAGTGATGCAACTGTTTTGGTATCACCCATGCTCTTGTAAGTAACCCCTTACCCATCCTCAGAAAACCCATTGGTTTACCTAGTTAGACTTTGAGAGAATTGTTACTTTGATCTTTTACCAATGCTTTCTATGGAGCAGGTATATATTTGTTTACATTTCCCCAGGAAAAGTTCATTACACATCTGGGGAAGAATCAATCATGTCCAAGTTTTTAAAGTGGAAAACTTCCACAATTAATGGGGAAGAAAAACAATAAAGAAATATAATTAGTCCATCCAAACAGACTATCTCTTTAAAAAATCACAGGAAATAACAAGTCTCTTAAATAACACCTTTGAATATAAATGTCTTGAAATCACCAATAAAAAAGGCACAAACTGACTAAATTAGAAAACAAAAACCAAAAATCTGATTTCTTCTGTTTTATGATTTTCCTGTCACGGTTCTTAGTCCAGATTGGCAGGAGTCCACACCAACACCAAAGGCTGAGGAAATTGACCCACTATATCCATATATCTGTAGAAGAACTGATGTAGTGACAATCCTTTCTTGCCACATCAGCATGCCTAGTTAAATACACCAAAGAATGCCAACTTCCTGAACAAGTTCCCTCCATCTTATTCACCTGCTCAGGGACTAATCCCACTCACCATGGAATGGGCTGTCCTCATCAATTAGACAATCTCCTGCATGCTTGTCCAGGGCTCAACTCAACTATCAATTTTTTACAACTGTACTTGGAGTTGAAGCCTTCGGTTTCCAAGTTACCACCTGTATCTAACTACGACATCCAGGAATACACTTAACTAGCAAAAATGTCTAAAACCAGAGTGTCAAAGAGTGGAAGTCAATTTACCAAACAAAGGAATGTCAGAAAAAAAGCTTGTGTAGTGATTCCTATAGTCATAAAATACATTTTGAACCAGCACTAGTCAGAAGAGATAAAGAGTATCATCACATATTACAAAAGGGAACAATCCATGAAGAAGAAACAATACTTATAAACATGTATGAAACAAATACTGGGCTTCCTTATATCATAAATGAGCATTTATCTCTATAAAAGATCACAAAACTCATGACCTAATAATACAGGGAGACTTTGATACCACACACCCATATTTAGATTAGTCTTTCAAACTTAAAGTCAGTGAAAAAAATCTTCGGAGCTAAGCTATACAATAGATCAAGCATTTAACATATATCTACAGAATATCCCATCTGACAGAGAATACACATTTTTTAACATTTTTTATTATTATTTCTGCTCATACAAACTTAATAGGTACACCGGTTCCCTCCCTCCCTCCTCCTCCCCCCGAACCCCCTCCTTCTCCTCGCCTCGCCTCTCCCTCCCCATTCCCCAGTGCCTCCCGCCCCAATTCCCAGAGAGTCCTTTAATGTGCATCCCTGACTCTCCTCTGGGCCCTCCTTTCTGATGAAGTACAAGGACCCAGTGGCATTTCCCTGAACACTTTCCCGTGTTCCCCTTAAGCATAGGAACACTACTGTGGCTGCCAAGGATCTTGGTGCCTTTAGCAGAAGCTAGACTTTGTGAGGTCAATAGTGTGTTGGACATTGCGCAGGGCATGCAAAGTCCAATTATTATTGCTTTGGCCCTAACTTGTGTGGAATATCTTGCAAATCATTGCTCCTCCCATCCTTTTGCTCTTACAATCTTACCGCCCCCTCTTCCGCAAATTTCCCTGAGCTTCAGGATGGGAGAGATTAGTCTGGCCTAGTTCTCGGTGGTTGATATAGAGTCTCTGAAGTACTGGATTGTGGTTTGTTGATTTTCTTTTGCAGTTTTGCTGCTCCTGCAATGCTCTTCACTCCATCCAGCTGGGCACTGTATGTCACCCCTTGCAGTCCTTGATGGAGGCCTATTTTCTCTGCTGTAACATGGTCCCCTCTCTCCTTGTTTCTGGTGTGGCCCTCCTACCCCATCTCTCTTGTTCATAATTCTTACAATTACTGTGTTACATAGGTGTACTTTTGAGTGTCTCAATGTGGGCTGGGTGAGTTTGGTACTAGGAGCCACCTATTAGGGAGTACATACAGTGCTTAATTTTCTGGGTTTGGGATACTTCACTTAATATAATTGTTTCTAATGACATCCATTTCCCCGCAAATTCCAGTAATTCATCATTTTTGATGGCTGAGTAGTACTCCATTCGTTAGATGTACCACAGTTTCCTTATCCACTCATCAAATGTTGGACATTTAGGTTGATTCCATAACTTTGCTATTGTAAACAGTGCTGCTATGAACATGGTCAAGCTTGTGATATCGAGGCGAACCTCTGCTGTATGGGGGGTTATTCCCAACAGTGAAATAGAAGGGTCATATGGCATTTTAATCTTTAATTTCTTTAAGAATCTCCAGATGGCTCGCCAGAGGGGCTGTATGAGCCTGCACTCACCAGCAATGTAGCAGAGTTCCCCTCTCTCCACATCCTCTCCAGCATTTGTTGTTGTTTGTATTGTGGATTTTTGCCATCCTGACCAGGATGAGATGATATCTCAGGGAAGTTTTGATTTGCATTTCCCTGATGGCTAAAGAAGTATAGCATTTTTTAAGATATTTGTTAGATATTTTAATTTCATCCCTAGTAAAATTTCTTTTAAGTTCCAGGGCCCATTTTTTAATTGGACCATTGGTTTCCTTGGTGTTTAGTTTTCTAAGTTCTTTGTGCACTCTGGACAATAGAGCTCTATCAGATATGTGGTTAGTAAAGATTTTCTCCCATTCTGTTGGTTGCCTTTGAGCTCATGTTGCAATCTCTTTATCTGAACAGAAGCTCTTTAATTTCACAAGATCCCAGCTGTTGAGAGTTGGTACCAGTGACTGTGCCATTGGATGTCTGTTTAGGAACTGTTGGCTCGAGGGTGTTCCCTATCCTTTCAACTATGGTTTTTATAGTCTCTAGGCTTAAATCAAGGTCCTGGATCCATTTGGAATTAAGTCTTGTACAGGGTGACAAGTACAGGTCCAGCTTTAATCTTCTGCATGTGGAGATCCAGCTTTGCCAGCACCATTTGTTGAAGATGCTGTTCTTTTTCCATTGGATTCTTTGGGCCCCTTTGTCAAAGACCAAATGGCTATAATTTTGTGGGCTTATATCTGGGTCTTCAAGCTTTATCCATTGATCTGTGTGTCTATTTTGGAGCCAGTACCAGGCTGTTTTTACAACTATGGATTTGTAGTATAGACTAAGGTTTGTTATGGTGATACCTCCAGCAGTGTTTATGTTACTCAGGATTGTCTTTGCTATCCTGGGTCTTTTGTGCCTCCATATGAACTTTGAGATTGTTTGGTCAACTTCTTTGAAGAATTACTTTGGGATTTTAATTGGTATAGCATTGAATTTGTATATTGCCTTTGGTAAGATGGTCATTTTTACGATGTTGATTTTGCCAATCCAGGAACATGGGAGGTCTTTCCACCTTCTGGTGTCTTCTGAAATTTCTTTCTTTAAGGATTTAAAGTTTTCATTGTAAAGGTCTTTTACCTCCTTGGTTAGGTTTATACCAAGGTATTTCATTTTTTTAGGGGCTATAGTAAATGGGATTGTTTCTCTTAAGGCTTTTTCACTTCTTTCATTCTGGACATATAGGAAGGCTTCTGATTTTTGCACATTTATTTTGTATCCTGCCACCCTGCTGAATTTCTCAATTAGTTCCAGGAGCTTCCTGGTGGAGTTTTTGGGATCCCTCAGGTATAAGATCATGTGATCTGCAAATAGGGATAGCTTGACTTCTTCCTTGCCGATTTGAATCCCTCTTATGTCTCTTTCTTGTCTTATGGCTTCGGCTAAGACTTCAAGTACAATATTGAATAGAAGTGGCGAGAGTGGACAGCCTTGTCTAGTTCCTGATCGAAGTGGGAATGCTTCCAATTGTTACCCATTGAGCATAATCTTTGCTGTGGGCTTGTTGTATACAGCTTTTATTATATTGATAAAGGATCCTTTCATTCCTACTGTATCTAGCGTTTTGATCATAAAAGGCTGTTGGATCTTGTCAAAAGCTTTTTCTGCATCTATGGAGAATATGATGTGGTCTTGGCTTTGGACTGGTTTATATGGTGAATTACATTTATTGATCTGCGTATGTTGAACCAACCTTGTGTGCCAGGGATGAAGCCTGCTTGGTCCCCGTGAATGATCTTTTTAATATGTTTTTGAATCCGATTTGCTAAGACTTTGTTGAGAATCTTTGCATCTGTGTTCATCAGAGAGATCGGCCTATAGTTGTCTTTTTTAAGTGAATCTTTATTAGGTTTTGGGATTAAAATGATATTAGCTTCATAGAAGGAATTTGGTAGTATTTCTCCCTTTGTTATTTGATGGAACAGTTTAAGGAGTATTGGTGTTATTAACTCCTTAAATGTCTGGTAGAACTCTGTGCTGAATCCATCTGGTCTAGGACATTTTTTGGTGGGAAGATTCGAGATTACTTCTTCAATTTCCTTATATGTTATAGGATTATTTAAATAATTCACAACTTCCTGATTCAATTTAGGTAAGTTGTGTTTACTTAGAAATTCATCCATCTCTTTTATGTTGTCAAACTTCACAGAGTATATGTTTTTGAAATATGATGTTATAATTATCTGGATTTCTTGGATATCAGTAGTGATAACTCCATGTTC
Source organism: Typhlomys cinereus (assembly GCA_023101885.1). Taxonomy (NCBI): domain Eukaryota; kingdom Metazoa; phylum Chordata; class Mammalia; order Rodentia; family Platacanthomyidae; genus Typhlomys; species Typhlomys cinereus. The sequence continues at coordinate 340,315 of JALPQD010000179.1, forward strand.
ATTTCTAATTTTGTTAATTTGGGTTTTCTCTCTCTTGGTTTTGGTTAATTTAGCTAGGGGTGTATCAATCTTATTGATTTTTTTCAAAGAACCAGCTTTTTGACTGTTTGATTTTTTCTATTGTTTTCTTAATCTCGATTTCAGATATTTCTCCCCTTATTTTACTAATCTCTCTTCTACTACTTTTGGGATCAGATTGCTCTAGTTTCTCTAAAGCTTTAAGCTGCATTGTTAAGTTGTTTATTTCTGATGTTTCCATTTTTTTGATGTAGGCATTAAGAGCTATGAACTTACCTCTTAGGACAACTTTCGTTGTGTCCCAGAGATTTTGGAAAGTTGTATTTTCATTATCATTTGCTTTCAGGAAATCTTGAATTTCCTTTTTAATTTCTTCCTGAATCCAGTTCTCATTCAGCATCATATTGTTAAGTTTCCAGGAGTTAGTGTATTTTCTCTTGTTTGTTGTGTTGTGGATGTCCAGCTTTAGGTCGTGGTGGTCTGATGGGGCACAGGTTAGAATTTCAACTTTTTTGTATATGTGTAGATTCATTTTGTGGCCCAATATGTGATCTATTTTGGAGAAAGTTCCGTGTGCTGCTGAGAAAAATGTGTATTCTTTGATGCGTGGGTGAAAAGTTCGATAGAGATCTGTAAGGTCCATTTCTTTAAGGGTTTGATTAAGTTCCATCGTGTCTCTGTTAAGCTTTTGACCTGTTGATCTATCCCATGTTGAGAGGGCGGTGTTGAAGTCCCCAAGAATTATCCTTTGGGGGTTGATTTCTTGCTTTAGATGCTGTAGGGTTTTCTTAATGAATGTGGAGGGGCCTGTATTGGGTGCATATATGTTCAGTATTGTGAAGTCTTCCTGGTGAATTGTACCTGTGACTAAAATGCAGTATCCATCCGTGTCTCTTATCATTTTCTTTGGTTTGAAGTCCACTTTGTCTGATAGCATAATGGCTACCCCTGCCTGTTTTCTGCTTCCATTTGCTTGTAGAATTGTTGACCAGCCTTTTGTTTTTAGAGTGTGCCTATCTTTTGTGGTGAGATGGGTTTCCTGCAGGCAGCAGATTGATGGATTGTGATTTTTAATCCAAATTTGTAATCTGTGTCTCTTGTTTGGTGAGTTAATTCCATTAATATTTAGTGTTATAATGGAGAAACTATTTTTAATTCCAGACATTTATTGTGTTTAGTAGTTTTTATAAGTATATTGCTTTGCTTTTAATGGTATTATACTTGCCTTCTGGTCTCCTGGATATGCCTGTTTTTTTCTTCAAACTTGTGTATCATTTCTAGCATTTTTTGAAGGCCTGGTTTGGTGGACATGTATCCCTTCAAGTTGTCTTTGTGCTGGAAGATTTTTCTTCCTCCCTAGATCATGACAGATCGTTTTGCAGGGCAAATCAGTCTGGGTTGACATTTTTTTCTCATTCAATACTTGAAGTATGTCTCTCCAAGCTCTTCTTGCTTTTACTGTTTCGACTGAGAAGTCATTTGTTATTTTAATAGGTTTACCTTTAAAAGTGACTTGTTTTTTTCTCCCTTGAAGCTCTCAGCACCAGTTCTTTATCTTGAATGTGAAGTATTTTAACTATTATTTGCTATGGCAAGCTTCTGTTTTGGTCATATCTGTTTGGGGTGCGGAATGCCTCTTGTATATGGATGGGCCTCTCTTTTTTTAGATGAGGAAAGTTTTCCTTGATCATTTGAAAAATTTCCTCAGGGGTGGTATTTTGAGATTCTTGCTCTGGTATTCCATGAATATGCATGTTAGGCTTATTCAGGGTGTCCCATATCTCCTGGATATTTCTCTCAATTATTTTTTTGGCTTTAACAACCTCTTCCATTGAGCTGGTTAATATTCCCACTTTATCTTCAAGGTCTGAAATTCTGTTTTCTGCTTCATTAGTTCTGCTGATAAGACTCTCTGTGGAGTTCTGGGTTGAAGAGAACTTGTCTTTTAGCTCAGTTTTAAACTCTGCTTGAGTCTGTTTTAACTGCTCTATGCCAGTTTTTGTTTCTTGCACTTTTTCTCAGCTCCTGCATGTATCTGTTGTGTTCCCCTTCGAAGCGATTGATTCGATTTTTTAATTCCTCCCTGTTTTCCTCTTTCATAGTATTTAACATGGTAATGATCATATTTTGAAAGTCGTTTTCCTGGGTCAAGCTTTCATGGCCATTTTCCGTGGGTTTGTTCTGGTTGGAGTCTAACATTATGGGATTAATTCCTTCAGTTGGAGATTTGTTTACTTGAGTGTTGTTTCTCATGGATTTGCACTTTGACTTTGGCATTGTTTTAACTCTTAAGATCATCTTTCAATTTCTGTGCGTTTTTCACTAAACTGAATTATTTGGCCTGCGGTTCTCGGGGTGGGCAGGGGTGGAGTTTACCTAGGTCGCAGTGAGGCCCTGCTGGACTGGCCCTCTTCCAGGGTGGCGGAGTGGGGGAAAGGAGGGAGGAATACACATTTTTCTCAGTGGCACTTCTCCAAAAAAAATCATAGCATAAGATAAAAAAGAGCCTTAACAAGACTAATAAATATTAAGATAATTTCTGTATCCTATCAGACCACAGTGGAATAAAGGTAGAAATAACAATAGAAAGTCTAGACACTAAACAAGTTCTTGGAGACTTAACATATGCATTTGAATGAATACATCGAATAATCTAGTCAATGGGTCAATGAATAAATTGGAGAAGAAACTAAAAAGTTCCTAGAAACAGAGGGAAAAAAATCACAAAACAAGCCAGGTTCTGTGGGACACAGGTAAGGAAATCCTAAGAGGAAAGTTTATTTATTATTACTCCTTAATTTAAAACATCAGAGAGACTGCTAATAAATTAGCTAATGATATACCTTAACATTTTAGAAGAATAGTATGAGCCAATATCAAACTCAAGAGATATCAGAAATCAATGGTTTAAAGAATAAATCAAAAGTACATAGAATCAAAGAGCTAGTTCTTTGATTAACAAGACTGAAAAACCCCTAGCTAATTTTATCAAAATAAATAGGAGACCCAAGTTAATAAAATTAGAGAAAAAAGGGAGTTTTCACAACAGATTATAATGAAATCCAGAAGAGTACTTTGGAAATCTTTAAAAATTTGCATCCTAAAAAGCTAGAAAACTTAGAAAAAGTGGATAATTTCTAAATGCACAAACCTGTCAATGTTAAAACCTAAAGATATAAATAATCTAAACAGCCTTACTACAATCAATGAGATCAAAGGTGTAAATAAAATATCTCCCACAAAGAAAAGTCTGAATCACTGCTGTATTCTATTAAACTTTTAAGGAAGAATGCCCAATACTTCTCAAAATATTACACAAAATAGAAAGTGAAGGAACACTATCAAACTCATGCTATGAAGATAGTATTATCTTAATATGTTGCCGAATCCCTGCTGGGCCAGGCAGTGGGAGGGAGCCTCGGAGCTCAAGGTGAGGGGGAGGGCTGGAGAGGTGGCTTCTCGCAGGCAGAAGGTCCTGAGTTCGTGATCCTAGACCCCATAGACACCAGGTGGAAGCTGGGGCGGCTGGCGTTTCTGGTCCTGGTAGGGCGGAGCCTGTGAATCCCGGGGCAGAGTAAACAAGGAGGAGGTGGAGGTGGTCTACAGTGGTTCCCGAATTCGTCGGTGGTTCTACACACACACACATGCATGCACACATGCGCACACACCATACATGCACAACTGAATAAATAATAATAAACAAAAAAAATTAAAAAAAAATGTGAGGGGGAGAGCTGGCGCAGAGGTCACTACCTAGACCCCAGGAATCAGGTGTGAAACAAGCAGTGGTTGAGTTGCTGCAGATTCATTTATTTCAGGAAATGTTTGAGCTTATATGGGGTCAGGAGTCCAATCAGGTGTTGCCATCCCTCCGCTCTGGGGGACAGCCACCAATCATTTAACTGTTTACTAGGTGTCCATTGTAGGGACAGGTTAGATGGCCACTTCCCATTGGTTGTTCATCCCTCCACCTTCCTGGTTCTCTATTGGGACGTGTCTGGGGCATGTCTGTACATGTCCAGGCTTGTCCGGAGCTGGAAGCCCAGTCTAGGGCCTCACTGAATTGGTAGTGCCACACTAATATCCAGACAGGATGCAGCATGACAATACAGACCAATTTTCCTGATGAGCATACATGCAAAAATTTTCAAAATACTGCAAGTGTAATTTGAGAGGACACTGAAAATCTGTAACATGATCTGATGGCTTTAATATCAAAGATTCAAGCTAGGTTCAACTTATGCAAATCAACAAATATAATATATCCTATAAATAATCTTAAAGACAGAAACCATGTGATCATCACAATAGATGTGGAAAAGGAATTTCACAAATTGATTTTGTAATAAAGCCCTGGAGAAATTATGGATAAAAGGAACATACTGCAAAATATAATGAAGGTCATCCATGACAAACCTTTTTCCAACATTATACAAAATGGGGCCAGATTTCTTTGAAATCTGGAACAATAAAAGTGTGCTTACTTTCTCCACTCTATTTAATATAGTAATTGAAGTCTTCGCTAGAGCAGTAAGACAAATAAAAGATATAAAAAGGTTAAAATTAGGAGAGGACCATGTCACCTTATCCCTATTTGCAGATGAAATTATTCTATTTTTAAAAGAGCCTACAGAGTTTACCAAAAATCTCTTAGACTTAATTAACATGTCCAGTAAACTTGCAAAACATGAGATTAACATATAAAAACTAACGTCTTTCATACCAATTATGAACTTGCAGAGAAAGAAATAAGAAAACATATCCCATTTGTATTAGTTCCATACATGAGTAAGCTTTAAGTACCTAGGAATAAATCTAATGCGGCAAATGAAAGACCTGTGCAACAAAAACTTTAAGACATTGAAAAAAAGAAATTAAGGAAAATACCAGATAATGGAAAGAACTTCTATGCTCTGTGATTAGCAGAATTAATTATGTAAAAATGGGTATAATTCCAAAAATAATCTACAGACTCAATTCAATCCCTATGCAAATTAGTCTCAGCTGTCAACCTGGCACTTGACTGTTAGACTTGTTTGCACATCTTTGAGGTGCTAATTAAGTAAGATAGACCTCTGGGCAAACCTTTAAAATGCTGTCTTAACTACATAACTGATGTGGAAAGACCCAGGCAGTACTGGATGGGACCATTCTTTGGGCTGGGTGATAAGACAGAGAGAAATAGTTAGTATTTTTGGCAAGCTGATACTCATTGGTCCATTCCCTCTGCTGCTGCTATGGATTTGGTGTGGCCAGTTTCCTTGGTCCCTGTAGGTATATCTCTCTGGCCATGATGACGAAATGTAACCTAGAACTGTAAACTAGGATAAAATTCTTGTTTCCTTAAATACGTTGGGTCAGATATTTATTACATTAACAAAATAATATAACTAAGTCGAACCTCATTAAATTTCCTAAGATATTCTTCACAGAACTAGAAAAAATTCACAAATTCATATGGAAACATAAAACCCAGGAAAAACCAAAGTGATTCTAAGCAGAAAGATTGCTGGTAGAGGTACTATAATATCTGATCTCAAATTATGCTATAAGGCCCAAAAGACAAAGATAGCATTTTAGTGGCACTAAACAGTTCTGTAAACAAATGGAACTGAATAATGTATCTGGAAATAAACACATGTGATTATAGACACCCAAGCTTTGGCAAAGGTGTCAAAATATACGCTAGAAAAAATAGCCAAATGAACAAATGGTGCTGGCAAAACTGGATATCTGCCTAAAGAATAAAATTAGATCCACATCTCTCCTTGTATAAAAATCAATTTAAAGTGGATCTAACCACATTAACTTGAAACTTGAACCACTGAAACTGAATACATCTTAAGATACAGGTATAGGGCTGGAGAGATGGCTCAGGGGTTAAGACTCTGCTTCACAAGCAGAGTCCTGAGTTCACATATGTCCCATGTAAAAGCGCAGAAATGGTGGCAGCCCACACCTCCGGATCTGATAAGCAGATCCTGGGAAATCCCAAAGAGAAGCAAGAAGGAGGAAGAAGGGATCCAGGATGATTCCTGAAGTCCCCTACAGGGACACACAATGGTCTTTCTCTCTCTCTCTCTCTCTCTCTCTCTCTCTCTCTCACACACACACACAGAATAAATAAATAAATAAAATATAAAAGAGATGCAGATAAAGGCAAGAGCTTTCTAAATAGGTCTCTAGTACCACAGGAAATACCCTTAATTGACAAATGACAGTAAAAGAAATTAAAAAGCTTCTGCACAGTGAAAGGAAAACATCAACAGATGAAACACATATAGAATGGAAGAAAATCTTTGCTAGTTATACTTCAGATGGTATATACCTTGAGGGGAAATATCTAGAACACATAAAGAGCTGGAAAATTAAATAACAAAACCATGCCAATCAACAAACGGGCTAATGGAATGAACAGACATTTCTCAAAAGAAGAAACACAAATAGCTGATAAGTATTTTTTTAAAATGTTCGATATCATTAGCCTTCAGGAAAATGCTAAGTAAAACCCCTTTGAAAGTCCACCCTTGTCAGAATGACCTTCAAGAAATACAAATGCTGATGAGGATGTGAAGAAGAAGGAATCCTCATTCATTACTGGTTGGAATGTAAACTTATATAGCCATTATGGAAAATAGTAAGGTGTTTTCCTCAGAAAATTAGATAGAATTACTGTATGATATCTATACAAGTTCTAGGCATATATTTAAAACTCAGTGCCCTACCACAGAGATACCTACACATTCTTGTTTATTGCGGCTCATTCACAACAGCAAGGAAATGGAGCTGGCCTAGATGTTCACTAATAGAAGAGGAGTAATGAAAATGTAATATAGTCACAATGAAATTTTGTTTAGGCATATAGAAAAATGAAGTCAGGAAAATGGGTGAAAGTGAAAAGCATGTGCAGAAAAATGGGTGGAACTGAAATGTATTATATTAAGCTAGGTGACTTAAACTCAGATAGGTAAATTATCACATGTTCTCTTTCATTTGTGTCCTAACTGTGAATGTTTATATGTATGTATATAGGTGGCAGGGAGCATGGATGTTGGCTATGAAACCAGAAGGGAGGACAAGAGAGGCAGAGAAGGAAGTATGGAGGAAGAGTGAGTATGGGTGCAGAGGCAATAGGACACAGAAGACATTTAAATGAAAAAGAGGTAACAGGGAAGAAGAGGGAAGAAGGAGAAGCAATCAAAACAAATTTTGTTTCAAAATGCCATAATGAAATCCCCAAAAGAAAATTCAATGTACCAATAATAAATTTTGATACTGAAGTACAGGCACTGGAAAAATTGTTCAATAAATAGAATAAATTTGTAAACTTTAGAGACAAAATAGTAAAAAAGAGAATATAGAAAAAACAAAAATAATAAAATTGAGTAACACTGACCTAAGATAGAATCTTTTAAAAGATCCTCAGAAATGCAACCTCTGAGAAATTTATCTGAAAGAACTGGATCAACACAGAGAGAAAAAGTAAACTTCTTAAATATCAGAGAGGTAACTTTACACATCTTTTTCATTATGGATCCCAATAGGTTTACAAAGCTCTTTTTTCCCCACAACCATCCATTTCATACATTATTGTCAGATTATATCCTTTGAAAACAGGTCCTAATTGAGCTCATTTTCTAAGACTTTCTCATTTTCAGCAGATTAAATTCAAAGCAAACTCTAGTCATATTGTAAAGGCATTTCATGATCTTCTGATGTATGCTTTTCCTAGTCTTATTTTTTTCTGTACTAATCCCTCCCCCCTCTAACTACTGCTTCTGACTCAACCTGGTACTTAAATTCAGTGTGCAGCAGAATTATCTCAGACGGAGTTTGTGAGAGGCAAAGGGGTTCCAAAACAGTTGATAAGCAGATCTCTGAAACAGTGGCCCAAGACTGGACTCACCAAATGCTGTTTCATTGTTTTTCTTCCAAAATCCATCTTAGTTTGTACTTCCACACCCCTTCATTCTTTTTTGTTATACTTCAATTTTTTTTTCTTTTTCTGTTCAGTTGACCTTGAATCAGTTCTTCATGAGCTGACTGAAAATTACTTCCTCTTTGAAATCTTTGCTCTTAGTGTTCTTTATAGATATTTTGTACATTTCTGCATTAATAATCATATTGCTTTTCCTCAGCAGAGCTGGACTTTGCACTCGTTGAGACTTCCTGCTCATTTTTTAAAGTTATTTATCTATTCATTCATTTATTTTATTTTGTTTTTATTTGTATGTGTGTGTGTATCATAGTGTGTCCCTGTGGAGGACCCAGGGCGACTTCAGGAAGCATCTTGGATTGCTTTTACCTTTTTTTTGCTTCCCTCTGGGATTTCCCAGGTTCTGCCCACCAGTGCCAGAAGTGCAGCTACTACCATTTCTGCCTGGTGTTTTACATGAGACCTTTGATCTGAACTCAGGACCTTCTGCTTGGGAGGTAGAGTCTTAACCCCTGAGCAGTATCTCCAGCCTACTTCTTGCTCATTTTTGTGTCAAATGCCAGAACCCAGTGTAGTGTCCAATGTATAAAAATAGTCCAAGAAATGACTTGTGTATGAATTAGTTCAAGTATTTGGCTTTTATGGTTAACATTGGGTGAAATAGAAATTGTTTTTTAATCATTATTTGCACAGGGACCAACATTGCCTATTTCTTCCATTATTTCTTTTACTGCACACAAACATTTTAGTTTTATGTTATCTCATTTGTCTATTTTTGTTTTTTCTTTTTATGCTTTTAAAGTCCTGTCCGTTTTTTTGGGTTTTTTTTTTTGTTTTTTTTTTTTTTTTTTGCCATTCAAATGTCCTGAAGCATCTTTTCCTATGTTTTCTTATAGTCTCTTCATAGCTTCATGTTTTGCATTTGGGTTTTGAATTCATTTTTAGTTGCTCCTTGATAAGAGATAGACATCTACTTTTATTCTTCTGCAAGTACCTATGCAATCGTCCCATCATCATTTATTGAAAAGACCATCTATTCTCCATGCTTGTTTTTGGCAATTTTGTCAAAATCAGTTGTCTGCAGATGTGGGACTCATTTTTAGATTCTCTATTCTGTTCCATTAATCTATGTCTCCTTTTATGTTAATGGCTTATGTTTTAAATCACGGTGATTATGACTAAGTAATGTGGGTAAAAATGATGCATTCAAAATCTTTAAAAATAAACCTAAATTAATGTATTTTTAAAAAAAACTCATTTACTTTGTTTATAATCTGTGAGCACACAGTCATAAATGGCTGGCTTCCTAAGCCTCTGTGGAGTAGTAATACACATTAAGTTGCCATAAACCTGTATCAGTATTTCACTCTTCTTTCTAGGCCATCCTCTGTAAGAACCTGTCATGTTATTACCTTGATCTGTCCATATGATCCACATGTGGTTTATCTAATCATTTGAGTTTTCCGGTCTTTGGACCAATGATGACCATGGCATGCCTATCACTTTGAGTATTTCATAAGTGGGAAGCACATTTGTTATTTCAGTCTGCCACATAAAAGTTGTAAAAACAGTAACAAGGTCGCATATAAAAAAATGAATTGTCAAAAGATGAAATAAGGCGAGGAGAGGAAGGGCAACAAGAAGAGAGAATGAGAGAGAGAGAGAGAGAGAGAGAGAGAGAGAGAGAGAGAGAGAGAGAAAGAAGTCTTTCAGTAAAAAAGTAACAATATTTTACTAGCATAAGCCTCTTAATAGCCAGCAACTTACTGTGGATTCAGAAAGAATTGTTTTCTAATAGAAAACATCCCAGAGGAGGATTTACTTCTTTGCCCTAATAACTCTCTTAGGGTTTATTTGTATTCACAATACCAAAATGAGAAATAAATTGTTTTGAAAAACTTTGTTGTTTGAAATTACTTACATTGCAAAATCATGGATATTAGACGAAAAAGATTTTTTGGCACGTGTCTATGTGTATGTTAGTCCAGAAAGTATTTGAATGTGTGTGTGTGTGTGACAGAGAGAGAGAGAGAGAGAGAGAGAGAGAGAGAGAGAGAGAGAGAGAGACTGTGGAGGCCTAGGGATAACACTGGGAATGACCTTAGATTGTTCAAGTTCATTATTGCTTTGCTCCAAGGTTTCTCAGGCTTTGCCTTTCAGGGTCAGAAGTGTAGGCCACTGTCTTATCTGCTTGGCATCTTTATGTGGAATTTGAGGGGTCTGAACTCAGTTCCTTTTACCTTTAAGTCAAAGGTTTTAACCACTAAGCCATCTTTCAAGTCCCTAGAGAAAAAAAAAATTATATCTCTGTATTTTTATCACTTGGTTCAAGACTGAGTACTGGTACTCCTGTGAATATTATTGCTAAAAGAACAAATTCCTGAATAAAGCTCAGACTGTAATGTGGATAATATCAGCAGCATCCTGCTGTGCACAGACACAATAAGGACTATAGCATTAGAAAATGCTGAAACCATCTTTTCTGGGAACAATCATATTTGGCTCATTTGATCTGCATTGGGGGTAATCCTATCATCTCTTACTTTTCCATGTGTTTACTTCATAAAGCTAGATACTTCTCTGTATGCTCCCCAGAGTTAGGACTATTTATGCTTGACTCTGCATGCAAACTTAGAATAATGCTAATGAGCTTACAGTGCAAGCAGTTAGTTATTCTCAAAGATTCATTTTATAAGCAGGGCTTCAGCAGGAGTGGGGAGAAAATGATAGAAGTAATAAGTGGGGAGAAGATGAGAGAAGGTAATGGGTGTGAAAATGACTAAAATATATACATGCACGAAAGTTTTGAAGAATATTTATAAAAATTTAAAAAGAAAAGTAGAACACTAAAGAAAAACATGGTAGTCATTCACAGATAATCACCTTTTCCATTTCAGTGGTTTTCCTTCTATTTTGTATGTGGATATAATTACATTAATCAGGGTTCTTTAGAGGAACAGAACTGATTATATATATATATATATATATATATATATATATATATATATATATATAACCCACATATATGCATATATATTTTATATAGAGAGAATTTATCAGATCAACTAACAAGATAAACCCTACATAGTCCAGCAATAGCTGCCATAGCTATTCAGTTCAGGAGTTGAATATCTCAGAAATCCTAGGCTGGTGCTGAAGGCTGATGGATTCCTGTAAAATCCACCAGTAGTCCCAGTCTGGTACAGAATATTGGAGGATTTCTGGAGAGTCTGGAGGTTCAAAGAGTCTGTACTCTGACATCAGCGAAGCATAGCAGAAATGGAAAAAGAAGCATGTCAGCACAGGGAAAGAGATGGAAGTTCCAACACCTCCCTCTTGAGTTCCCTTCATCTGGTCCACTACTGGGAGGTCCCACCCACTGAGGGCTGCATCTTCCAAAGCAATTTGATGATCTCCTGCAGGCTTGTCAAGGGCTTGCCTAACTATTAATTCTTCACAGTTGTGCCCAAAGCTCAGCTTGCAGCTGTCAAGCTGACACCTGCATCTATCACAATAGTCATATCTATATTTCAAACTAAGAGTTGAAATTATATTATATGATCTAAATACACTTGCTTTGAAATTCTCAAAGTAGTTGATAAAATTTCAAGTATAGGCTAGGGGTGTAACAACGACAGAATACTTGTCCAACATTTAAAAAAATTCAAGAAAAAAACCAGTTTTTGGAACTTAAGAATCTCAAAAAGTTCTTTTGAAAATAAAAGGAAAGTTACAGATGCATGCTCTCTTATTTTATGTTTATTCAATTTGATGCTTCTCAAAAATTGTCTCAGAATTCTAAAGGGATTTGTACAATAAATGAAATTGTGTAAACAAATACATAAATTGATTTAATTCAAGTTTGTTTTAACTTACTAATTATATCTTAGCTATAGACATTAATCTTTAGGAGTTAATAAAGACATTTTCCCTGTACATTTTCCTTGTGACATTTGCTCTCAGTCTATTATATTTACAAATTACTCATGTTTATTTAGATAATCTATTAATAATTAAAAGCATGTTTTTCTGATTGGCTTCTACTCAGAGAATGCCAGAATGTGTACAAATACCTTTTATATCAAGATGATGAAGTCTGTTCATGCCTTGTGTAACTAGATATTTTGAATCTCAGTTCTAGGATTTGCTAGCTGCTTGAATATGGGTGACTTTTGAGAACTCCTTTGTAGTTCTATCTTCTCCTTTCTCCTTGTTTATAAGTTAGAGAAGATAGAAATCTCTCAGGATTGCTGTAGTGTGTACGTGAAATGTGTCAAGTGCTGAACACTGTGTTTAAATACCCTCCTCTGTACTCTGTTCACATTCTTAGCACCAGCAACTCCCCAACAACTCCCTAGGGATCTGATGTTTGCAGAAATGACAAGTGGCTTCTCTTTACAAAATGTTTAGGGACCTTCAGAAGCAATCAACTCTAGAGAATATTTACATAACATTTATTTTTTGCATTAATGCCAAAGAAACCTCCTGACTGGGGGTTTAGTGCAGCTAACAGAAACATACAGGAGAAGTAAGACATGCTAATGGTACGAGATGTTAATGGAGTGAATGTTCAGCATAGTCTGTGGGACTATGGATTCTTGCCACTGAAAATAAGTAAAGTACAATGAAAAGAGTAATGCTATGCTTTTTAAAGTTCATTTATTTGAACTTTTTTCCCTTTTTCTCTAGACAATGTTCTCTGGAGTTTCTAGGCTATAGCTTATTTATTTATTTATTGATTGATTGATTTATTGATTTTTGAGCTTAAAGCAAAAGCAGTATAGAGCTTGGAGAGGGAGGCATAAGTGTGACTAATGAGTCTCAAGTGTCCTGTAGAAGTGATGCAATGTTCTGAAAGTATACGTTAGTGACCGTTGTACAATTCTGTGAACATACTGAAGTCCAATGAATTGTACATTTTATTTTTTCCAGTTTTCCAAGTAACTCTTTTTTGTAAAAAATTCTTGGTACAAACATTTCAGCCTTTTCAAGAATCTTTCTAACTGAGATTAACTGTATTTCCCATTTGGGGAAAGACATGGATGGCTGCCATTCTGTCCTGGAACAACTTATGGAAAAGAAAATCAAGCACCTGGAGTGAGGCGATGAGAAGGCTATGCAGTTAGAAATTGAGCTTTTTCCAGGCTTTGTTTTACTTTGTCCTTCTCCTGTACCACTGCCTTTGGAGTTACTTAATTCCTAGTATAGCATGCTGAGTCTCCAGGATAACATCATTGACTGCCAGCTCATTGTCAAGGACCCAGGTCAACACAAAGGTCCACCATCTTGTTCATGTTGAGGCTCAGACTTTGCAATAGCTTTTTGGGCCCATGAGACAGTGACCTGCTGAGGAAAGATGAAACCACTGATGTTTTCAGTGACTAAGAAAAGGTGCAGGCAGGAGCACGGGACATAAAGTGGTAGTATGACAGCTGCTATCCTCCAGTGTCTGAAAATGAGAACAGGCCTGCTCAATTTGTCCAGAGTCAAAGATTTGATAAAGAAGAAGGCTTGTGACTGAGTAGACCAAGCTAGAACTTTCTTATACTGGTTGTTGGAACTAGTGAGATCCTGGTTTGAATCTGATTCTTTGGGCTGCAGGTGTCTTTGGAAAGAAGAAAAGTCCAAACTCTCTACTCTTCTTGGAATCAGATTCAGCTCTAAGCAACTGGTCTCAGGAGTATTGTGTCAGACATCCATTCATCTTTCCACATGGATTTCACCTTGCTAACTTTTTTAATAGTCCTCTCAGTCATTCTTTATGTGACACCTAGACAGATAGTTAATTCAGTATAAAACATAACTCACATTGGGATTTTTTGGCTGTATTTTTAGACTGGATTCTACAAAATGGTCAACTAGAATGCTAGTTCTGAATAGAATGATCTGCTTTTCTATTTGCTTTCATTCAAACATTCCTATTTTCCTTATAATGAAATCAAAATATTGGCACAGAATAATACATAAGGACATCTTGGAAATAAGCATTATTTGAACTGCCTAGTTTCAGGGACACCCCCCCCCCAGATCTGGAAAAGTGGCAACCAGAGTAAAGCTTGACTATGGATAAGTGAATTTCAGGAAGATTGGTGTGAAGTGCCTGGGTATATGTGTTAATGATGCATACATATGTATGAATGTCTGTCTGTGTGTGTCTGCGTGTGTGTGTGTGTGTGTGTGTGTGTGTGTGTGTGTGTGCTGAATTTTGGAGAAGTAGAAATTATATTGGTCTGGATATGAACTCATAGAGATACCCTGGTAGGAGTAGGGGAAAATGAAAATTACTTTGAAAAACTTGGAAGAACCATATATGTTCAATCACCACATAGTCTATAACTCTAATCTTTACTCCTATAGCCAACACATATTCTAGTGAAACTTCCCATTTATGAATTTTATGTTCTTGGAAGCATCATGTGTGTTGAGCAAGGAGAGTTGAGAGAGGCAAATAAATCTTTCTTATGAACCTCATATCCTTTGATGAAAGGAGAAAAAAACTCTAGCAAATTTTTTTTGAAACTCCATTCCTTTAATTTCACTGTTAAGTAAAATCTCACAAAAAAGGATAGATATTTATTTGAAAAAAAATAATGTGATTTACACTGTTAAAGTCTGCTAACCCAATTTCATTTCTCCTTAAGAATCACATAATTTATTCAAATGACCTAAAGTTTTTAATATCGATTGTCTTGTTAAAAAAAAAAAAAAACAAACACTTACACCTCAGTCCCATCACAGTGATTTTTTTTCCTTCTGTTGTACTACTTTTCAAGACTGACATTTATTTGACTCTCAAGTGTATTTACATTGTTGGCTTAACTGGGAGTTCATTGTTGAATCAATAATATGCTGTATTTTTTTTGTGCTCTGAATGGTGTCAATATTATTGCTAGTCCTTTTTCTCCTTTTCCCCTTTAATTCCTTGCAGTTACAAAATTTTTCTTTGGCTGGTGAAAATTTTTACTCTGAAGCTATGAAGAAACAAAATAAATGTTTTTTTAATCTTCTGGGATATGTGTGCCTCTTTAAAGTGTATTTACATCAGAACTTAGTGTAATGAAGGACGAAAGTGCTAGACAAGGTCCCCTGCTTCTAGGGAGTGTTCAAGGCTAGGTCTCCTGGAAGGGAGCCTGCAGTTTGTTTTCAAAAGTTTATAGCTCACCGGCTGGCCCATTTGTTTGCAAGGGGCACAAAACAGGGGCTAGAAAGAGAGTAAGGTGGGAATCTGAGCTATCATGACCACTCAGAGGCTCTGGCCTGGAAAATTTCCTGTATGTGGCAAAAAACAAACATTTGAAATGAAGGCAGAAACCAGGTTTAAACAAAGAGTGAAACTCGTTCCCATTTCAACTCTCCTGTGGATAAACACATGTGCCCATTCTGTTTTCCAGACGTCAGTTTTTCATCATTTAGACAGACCTTACACCTAAATCTGTCCAGAGCATAAGATATAAGCCTTTTGTGATTCACTTGAACAGCACATATGGATATTCGGTGCATTTTGTGAATGTTCCATCTCAGTTGGGCAAAAGAAACACTATGATGGGCTCTATAAGTGTTGGATCTGTGGGGGTTTTTTTATTTTATTTATTTTAGTGTGTGTGTGTGTGTGTGTGTGTGTGTGTGTGTGTGTGTGTGTGTGTATCAGAGGGCACTGTGTGTACTTGTGGATGACCAAGGGTGACTTTAAGAATCACCCTGGATTGTTTCTACCTCCTTTTTGTTTCACTCTGGGACTTCCCAGGCTGTGCACACCAGGTCGGAAGTGCAGACCGCTGTCATTTCACCTGGCACTTTTATGTGGGACCTAAGATCTGAACTCAAAACCTTCTGCTTGGGATACAGAGTTTTAACCCCTGAGCTATCTCTGAATCCCGGATCTGTGACTTTTAGGCAATGGTAAGCTCCTCTTACTGGTCCCATCTGCAGTATGTACACAGTCAACTTTAGTATCAATGGAGAGACAAAATCAAAAGCTATCTGCTGGTTCTCATGCCATTTGTAATTTTGCCCTTTGTCATCCACAATCACCTCTGGTTCTGCTGAACTCTTTATTTAGGAGGTTAGCTACTGAAGAACAAGGATAGCCTCACCTACTTGCAGGTTGGAAGGCAGTTATGTTCATCATTATATCAGCAGCGGAGCACTCACTCCTTATTGGACCATTTAATTGTCCTGGGTTACTTACTTACCTCTCATTCCAGAAAATTACTCAGTTTCACATTTCTCATTCCATTTTGCTGGTAAAACTAAGAAAAATACTTCTTACACAGCAGAACTTCACTATCTTTTCCTCTTCCTTGATGCTTTTGTAATATCTTATTAATGGCCAGCAATGATTGTGAATGTTGTTTATGTCCTTTATGCCAAACAGAAAAGTTTAAAGGATCAGCCAGCCAGTGCTTCCTCTTGCAGCACAGATTTTAAAAATATGAGCTCTGACATTAGTTTGTTTTAGTTGAGATTCAAATGACCTCATTTAACAGTCATGTGACCTACGAAAATCTATTTAAACTAAGTCACTCTTAGTTTCCTGATTTGTAAAGAGGTGATAATATTAATAGTTTGTAAGTGCATTTGTCATGTGTTAGATGTCATTTTCAGTATTAAAATTCACTTAGTCTTTGTAACTTCACAGTGGAGGTCATTTCCATTGCTCAGATGAGAATCAGAGATCTGGAGAAAGAAAGTAATTTGGCTATAGTAAGGATTAGGATGTGGCAGAATTTAACTTGTGAAGCTAGCTGATTGTTTTCAAAGGCCAGTACTTCTATCATGTTCCAGCATCTCTGTAATAAACTACTGAGCATGAAGCACTTTGTACAGTGCTTGGCACATAGCATTAATTGTTAGCTGGTACTGTTCATTACCATTACCTTTTCTTGTATGTCTTCACTTTGTTACTCTTGCTGCTACTACCCTGTTTATGTGAAGATGATCATCCCTATTCCCAAAAGAAGAAAGAACAATAGCAAGAACAGCACCATCCAGAATTCAAATAGTTGTCTAATTATTCCTTACCTTGTGTGCTTTATATTTGAGCCACAGCCGTGATAGAGTAACATTAAGAGAGCCACTAAATCGTAAATCCTCTTTAATCACTGAAAAAATATCCTTCCTATCTCCAACCTTCCAGCAGCAAGTCAACAAAAAGGGTTCAAAACAATGGAGAAACTTGAAAAGTTGTAGATTTCAACTCCAGTTGCTACCATTCTTTAATAAACAGAGATAAAACTTTGAAAATGTACTGAAGGTTGTAACAGATATTTGTGAATAAAGACTCTGCTACTAGAATAAATTTTCTAGTCTACCCTCCTTAACTTGTTTTAGAATGCCAGTATCAGGGAATTAGGAAGAGAAAATTCTGCAAATAATTATATTCTTCAAGTAAGCCACTGACTTCAAAATACTCTAACACATTTGTGGAAACTTCATTTTTTTGTTTGAAATTTATTTGAATGAGCTGTTATGATTGGAGACATGAGAATTTCAGATTAATGTTTTGCAGCCAGAAAAAAAAAGCCCTCTGGAAAGCTGGCAAGTGTTCATAAGTCAGCCCTAGAATTATGTAGGTTGAAGGCTCCCCAGTGGACAGACCGAACATATAAGAAGGAAACCAGACATCTGGTGCTACGTCCCAGAGTTTAAGGGAACGAGTAAGCACACAATTCAAAGCATTCTTCAGCCTGAATTTTGAAGGTAAGTCTGAACAATTTATACATCTTGAGTTGAAAAGTAGAATATACACTAATAAAAATATTTTTTCCTGCATTTTAACACTGTATTTTAGAAAACTCCTAAGTGATTTAACTTCTATTTCTCTTCCAGGGGTACATCAAGGAACTAGGCAAGCTGATTTATGATAACTGCTTTTAACTCCAGAAACCAGTAAGTATTTCTTGGGATTTATTTTTTATTTTTTGTGTCAATTTGTAAAGTAATTATAAGAGCGGACTTTTGACAAAAGTAACAGCTTGCTGTTTATTAAGAAGCTCTGTGGTGATTACATTCTAAATAGTGTGTTTGTATGTACTTTGAAACTATCTGTAGCAAGAGTTTCTCCCTTAGAGTGTTTATCTGTAATTTTCTTTTGTTTCAAAATAATGCTGTTAGTTATAAAAAACTTTCACAATATTGTCCAAACCTGAATATTGAGTTTAACACTTGAAAGTAAGGGCTATTTAATTCTGTTAAGCTGAAAAGATAGGAAAGGAAAAATGATGACTATATCATGTTTAATCACTGATGTTCAATATTTATTTATCATCATTGAGCAATCAAAACTATTTCTGCTTGATTCTGAAACAGGTTTCTTTTTATCTTCTCCTAATTAAACTGAAAATGAACTGTTTTCTATGAAATAGACTAGATTTAACTATTTGTTTCTAAAATCAATATTCTCTATTAAAATTGGAACAGAATGCTTTTAGAAATGTGCACATATTCATAATTTTCTTACTTATATTACTATTGTAAAAGCAATGGAACAGTAAAACTAAAGAGATCATTTTTAATTAGCGAAAACCAGTCATGACCCCTGTCTCATGATGCTTATTTTGCATATTCTTTCAGTTATGTGTTCACTGACTTATTTTTTCCATAGCTTATGTTACTTACATTTTCCATACTATAATGATTTCCTTATAATTTGTTGCTTGAATAAAGTTTTTCTCTATGAAGCAGTAGACTGCAGTGTGATTTCCAAGAGTGTACAGACAGAGATACATTCCTGCTTGGATTTTGACTGTTTAACTTATCTTTGGGTTCCTTCTTACTTATCTCGTTTCACTTCTATTCTAGATAAGTTTTTTGTACCGTTCCTCTTCTTGAAAGTTTTCAAAACATGAGAGGAAAAAAAGGCATTTGGTAGTTTTGATTAGAACTTTCAGTTCCAAAGATTTTTAAAATGCTTTCTTGCTCCTGAGAAAATTAGTTTTTCTTCCTCAAGAGGTAAAATTCATTCCTTTTCAACAGGCTTGGTCCTGTTTTGTAATGTTCTCATATCAATCACATTTTTGGCCTTTGATAAATTTTCAAAATACTTATGACTCAAATATACCCTAGACTTTGTGTGTGTGTTAAGAGTTCTGTATTTTTTTTCTCCCCCAGAAAAGACATAAGAATTTGAAATTGCTGACATTTCAATATGAAGAACAACTTCCCTTTTGCTACCATTAGCAAGAACGTTACAAGCAGCCTTCACTTCGAATATATGAACAAATCTGGCATCAATGGCTCCATCTTTAACTGCTCACATAAGTCATCAGATGTGCATTTAGATGCAATTCCTGTTCTTTACTACATTATCTTTGTGGTTGGGTTTGTTGTTAATACTGTTGTAGTCTCACTGTTTTGTTGCCAAAAGGGTCCCAAAAAGGTTTCTAGTATTTACATCTTCAATCTGGCTGTTGCGGATCTGCTTCTCTTGGCCACTCTTCCTCTCTGGGCTACCTATTACTCTTACAGATATGACTGGCTCTTTGGACCTGTGACATGCAAAGTTTTTGGTTCTTTCCTAACCCTAAATATGTTTGCAAGCATTTTTTTTATTACCTGCATGAGTGTTGATAGATATCAATCAGTCATCTACCCCTTTCTGTCTCAAAGAAGAAACCCCTGGCAAGCATCTTACATAGTTCCCCTAGTCTGGTGTATGGCCTGTCTGTCCTCGTTGCCAACATTTTATTTCAGAGATGTTAGAACCATCGAATACTTAGGCGTGAATGCTTGTATTATGGCTTTCCCACCTGAGAAATATGCCCAGTGGTCAGCTGGGATTGCTTTAATGAAAAACATCCTTGGTTTTATTATTCCTTTAATATTCATAGCAACATGCTACTTCGGAATCAGAAAGCACTTGCTGAAGACCAACAGCTATGGGAAGAACAGAATAACCCGTGACCAAGTCCTGAAGATGGCAGCTGCTGTGGTGTTGGCGTTCATCATTTGCTGGCTTCCCTTCCATGTTCTGACCTTCCTGGATGCTCTGGCTTGGCTGGGTGTCATTAATAACTGTGAAGTTACAGCAGTCATTGACCTGGCACTTCCTTTTGCCATCCTCCTGGGATTCACCAACAGCTGCGTTAATCCCTTTCTGTATTGTTTTGTTGGAAATCGGTTCCAACAGAAGCTCCGCAGTGTATTTAGGGTTCCAATTACTTGGCTCCAAGGCAAGAGAAAGACTGTGTCTTGCCGAAAAAGCAGTTCCCTTAGAGAAATGGACACGTTTGTGTCTTAAGCCAGTTAATGGAATTCATGTAATCAACCTGGCTGTTTGTTTTGAGGCCTTTGTGAATTATCTTTAAGTAGCTTTAGTAAAGTAAGTCTTTCTTATCTAATTACAGTCTCTCTTATCTAATTACTCTCCCACAGAAGCCAAGTGTAACTGCGAGTTTTATCCTCCACTGGCTTTCAAAATTATGTTTTGCTGATAAATTGGCTTAAGATTGTCATCTGTGAGATGCATCCATAATCTAAAAGTAACTGGAGATCCATTTTAAATTATGATTAATAACAAAAAACAAGTGATAATTTAAGGTTTAAGATTTCTCCATGAAAGATACTGGCATTTGTTAGTGAAGCCTTATATCTATTAACATCAGGTTTTCTTTCGGAACAAGGGCCAATTTTAACATTGTTAGCCAGACAGCATAGTATAAGAGAAGGGCACCAAGTTCAGTATGACATACACTTCGAAGTAAAGTATGTTATGCTATATAATATGCTGGTACTGGATTATTCAGGCTCTTAATATACACTTCATGCAAGTTTGCAAGTTATAATCTCTTTTATATTTCATTTGAGTGTAGGTTTGTACTTAATATATCGAGTAGATCTAGGAATATAGATTAAATCACACACTTTCTTCTTACTTTAGCTTACTTTTACAATTACGGAAAGTAAAATGTTTACTTTAGTAACATTTAGAAAACAGAATTTTAGTAAAACAGAATTTCAACTAACAAATATTTTCATATTCACTAAGCTCAATATATACTTTAAAACTGTTTTTTTACCACTGTTTAAAAGTTTCTATTTTCTTCTGTTGATTTTTTTTAGTATAACGACAAAACTTTGTGTAAAGGTCACTTTTTACATTTTTAACCTTTTGAATGTTGTGATTTGACATATACGATGGGAATGTGATTTTAATTATTCATGCTTTGGTTCTGGGCTGCTTCCCAAAATATCTGACAGGATCTTTAATTCTTTTGGTAATTAAGTGTAAACTGGCATAAGAAAAGATTATGCCAGGATGGAATTTGAATATCCCTTTGGGGACAAAGACACCTGGCAAGTGGCGAGTCTGATATCAAGCAAGGAACCTGTCAAAATGTAGACTCCCTTGAAGGTTAATTTAAACCTGTGTCTATGGACACTGTTAATTCCAAAATCTAGAGAATTCTGTGAATCAATTTAAGCCAAGCACTAGTCTATAGGTCTTTTCAACACTATTAGCTTTCTTAAAAGGAAGGTGTTATGTGAATTTGACTGAGTTAACCTAAAGTTCACTCAGATTGGAGAAAGAATATTAGAAGTTCAAAATTTCATTCTATACCAGCCTTATAATAAAGAAGTAACCTAAGACCTTCTGGATCAATGTTGACCTGTGAAGAAGAAATGAAGTTTGCAGGACTTAACATACTATCAGGTACCAAGGTTATAAGTTCAAATATCTTCACGTATCACTTCCTGGGAAAACTCTATTTTCATATAATCATTTTAGTTTAAGTAAAAAAAAATAGTTAAGTGTATACTCAGTGATGGCTTCATGTTTTAAACAGTTTTTATAAACATTTCATAAATAAAATCATTATTGGAAGATCATGTGTGCTATTTTTTTTTTAGTAAATATCTAAGGTGTAGCCCATAGACTGGCATGGATCTCAGGAGAAAGTTTCAGGCACTATTATCCTTAAGAGTAAGGGGTCAGACAGATGTAGGGGAGTACCTATATCAGTGGACTGCCCAGGGAAGGGCCTCTCAGTTTGCAACAGAGGTGTGAACCCCCATGAAAATAGATGATACAGAGGGAACCCCAGGACCCATAGAGCCAAAGGACTGGAGAATAGGAGAGAGTAGCCTGGGCCCACATAGGGATGGGAGGGAGGGTGGGTTGATATAGGATGGGAGTGGGAGGGAAGTGAGGGAGGAAGGAAGGGGGAATGAGGGAGGCAAGCATCATGCATATAAAAATATAAATTTATTTAAAAAAATACCTAGGGGATAGAATGCAGATTCTTATTTTCTCTTGTGTGAGTATCCTTCAATGAATACTTCATTCAGGTAATCAGTGTATTGAAATGTATTCCAGAAAGTAATTTTGAATGCCTTGGGGATTAAATGACAAACTTACTGTCAGGAAAGTATCATTTCAGGTACAGCAGTATAATGTGACTTTTAGAATGCAGACTACTTATTTTTAATATTCAGTTCATGATAATGACTATTATGTACTTCCCATCCCTCTGGGAGTTCCTTTAATGAACAGAACTATTTTTTTCCCCTTACTGAAGTTTTAAGATGGACTTCTGCTTTCATAGGACATTAGTATGGAGCCCCAAAGTAACAGTTTTCCCAGTTTTTCTCTGAGACTAAAAAAAAATGTCAGTTGAATGGGTCATGCAAGAAATGCAAACTCTGTTAGAAGGAATGCTTTCAGGTACAAATATCTTCTTTGAAAATGTAAATTCCAGGTGAACTTTTAGACAGCCTGAAAATTGTATTCTTCTCATTTGGGCACTTTGCAAGATATTATCTCATTCTCTTTGTCCATGATTTCACTTTTTCTTTAAATCCCATCAAATGCAATGCCCAAGAACCACCAATCAATAAGAATAACTACAACAGCAACAACAACTACAAGTAGCTACTAGGAGGAATACATTATGTGGTCAGCATCATTTTGTATGTGTTCTTCCATTCTATTTTCATGGTGACTCAATTACTCCCATTTTACAAATAAGAAAACTGAACCACAGATCAGTCTTAACTAATTATAAATTTGAGCCCTGACAGATGAACTGAGCCATCCCAGAGCAGTATTTAGGACCTAAAATATAAGTACCAGGCTATAAACAAGTATTTCAAACCCAGTTTTACATAGTGTTTCAATGTGCACTCCTAACCTAATCAACACAAGACTTTTTTAGATCGGTATAATTGTACCTGGGAAGAAAACACAACGAGATAATCAGATGAGCCTCTCGTCCTTGTCCAGTGATCCCATCTTGTGTTGGAGGCTACACAGAAATTATGTGAAGTAATCATCATTTCCTACTGTCCCTATACCCCATACACAAAGCAAGACAAGGTTCTAAAATAGTATTTAGGGACAAATATGTGGGTATGAAATTTATCTCTTTCATGTGAAATTATTTAGTCTTATCAGAGATGTTCCTCTACTGTAACTGGCAGAAAATACATGTGTTTTTTATTACAGAAAGCGAAATAATAATTCTACATTTTATAACCCTTAATCAGGTCCACTTAATAGGATTGGCTTACCTGTTTTGTTTGAGTCCTGAATCCAAATGAGGAGTTGATCCGAAGGTATGCACATTCTGTTGAGACTTTTTAATTTCTTTGCCACAGGGATCAGAGGGTGTGAAACTGATAGCCTTACCTATCAACAAAGAAAGGCTCAAACCTCACAAGATGAGGTGAGTGAAGCAAAAAGAAAACAAAGAAGGTTGAAACCACAAAGAAAAGTAAATTTCATTATTTATAGTTCCCAGATATACTGTGTCAGCAGTGAAAATTCACACAAAATAACAGAAATTCATTAGTTGTTGCTAAAAAGCATCAGCAGTAACCCAGAACTGAATGGACAATAAACATGCCTATAAAAGGTTAACACCTTTAGAAAGAAAGTTTTTGTTTTTTGAAATCCTTTTTTTTTTCTTTCTGTAATTAAGTGAGAACTAATTGGCATGTGTTTCTTATTATCAAGTCAGAACTTAAGTGAAAATTTTAATTAAAAGTTGGCCACATAGATCCTAGTACCAAACTCACTTAGAGACACACTCAAAGATAAATCTCTGTAATACCTACAGTAATTGCAAAGATTATAAACAGGAGGGAGGGGGAAGAAGGGCCCTGCCAGAAACAAGGAGAGAGGGGATCGTGCTACAGCAGAGAAAATAGGCCACCATCAAGGACTGCAAGTAAATAATGAGACATCTGGTTAAGCTCACAGACTTTCCTTCCTAGTCACTTGCAATTGATGAGGTATGATCTTACCAGAAAGGGAGGGCATAGAGTCTGGCAGATGGAAGGTAACCATCTTGCAAATGGGAGACTGACCCCCCTCCCACCACGGTCTCCTACTCTTATTCCATCTACCTTTGAATGTACTCTTATAGTAAGACTCTCTTTTAACAGCCTTTTATCTTTGGCCAGGGGGTGACATCCAATACACATCAGGATGGAGCTAATTGTGGTGCAGAGGCAGCAAAACTGAAAAAAAAATCAACAAATTGTAATTCAGAACATTAGAGACTCTACATCAACCACCTGGAACCAAGACAGCCTAATCTCTCCCCATCCTAAAGCTCAGGGAAATTTGCGGAAGAGGGGGGCGGTAAAATTGTAAGTGCCTAAAGGTGGGGAGAAGCAATGATATGCAAGATACTCCACACAAGTTAGGGCCAAAGTAATCATAATAGGACTTTGTATGACCTGCGCAATGACCAACATATCACTGACACCTCAAAGTCTACCATGGATCACAGGCACTAGGATCTTTTGAGGCAAGGGATTAAAAGCCACAATAGTGTTCCTATACCGAAGGGGGACACAAAAAAGAGCTCTAGGCAATGCTACTGAGTCCTTACACCTCTTCAGAGAGGAGGATCCAGAGGGAAGTTTGACATGCACACTAAAGGATGCTCCAGGAACAGGGGGGAGGGGAGGACTGGGAAAAAGGGAGGGAAGGGGGAAAGGAAGGATAAAAGGGGAAAGGGATCAAGGGGATCCAGGGAGGGGTGAAGGGAGGGAGGGGAATGAGGTACTTATCAACTTTTTATGAGTGGAAGAAATAAAAAAATTGGTCACACAGGCAATCACTATTAACAGGATGGAAGAAGGTGAATATAGATAAAATACCATGTATGTGCAAGTGTCTTTCTCTTTTATGTATTATATATGAGATATGTCATTCACCACCCTATGGTGAAGTAATTTTAAATATTTTGACCCTCTACTTTCATCTGGTTTGACAATATTCTTTTTCCTTCATTAAATTCTTCTATAAAGTCACAAAGCATCAGGGCTTTCAATAATGCAAGAGATCGCACCTGATTACAATTGCCAAGTAATTGAAAACATTGAAAAAAATCTGATAACTTCACTGACTAGATCTATATAGCTGTTGCTGCTACTTTCTTCAGTGAATGGTTCCCATGAACTTAAATGTCCATTTAAGGAATTTTGAAATGATCTATGCACAAGTTGTCTGAGAAGACTGCAAGAGAAAAAGAGAGGAAGACTTTTCCTTCCACTGTATTATACATGCTCCCTTCTAACCTGTGTATGTCACAATAGATTTGGCCTTGAACAACTATTTCTTTTTTTGGGGGGGGGTATTATTTTTATTGTTCCTAATTCTACAACTGAAAGATGGTTAGTACAGAGCTAAAGTGAATCAAATGGTACTATTGTGCATATTTAGAGTTAGGATGTCAAAATATTAGTGGGGTTTGTGTGTGTGTGTGTGTGTGTGTGTGTGTGTGTGTGTGTGTGCGTATTTGTGGAAGGAGTTTTGAATTAGTTGTGGAAGTTCAGTTTGGTGATGAATTGTTAGCAATCTATTTCTTGAAACATTTCCCTGGAGTCAGGAGTAGACAGTTGAAAGCTGGCAAGAGAGAAATACGATATAAGAAACCAGCTACTTCTTCCCATAGACCAGTCTTTCCTGTACAATTGCATTTCCATTTCAAACATCCTTAATGAAAGTAAGTTCCTGTAATTGAAGGTAGTAGGAGTGATGCTGCTTCATGATGATATGAGTAGGGGCTAGCCTATTGCAGGAGATTCACACTAAGACCTTGAAACTTCTTTTTTTTAATATTTTTTATAATTATTTCCACTCATACAAACTTAATAGGTACACCACTTCCCTCCTTCCCTCCTCCTTCCCCCTACCTCCCTGCCCCCCCCTTCTCTCACCCCTCTCTCCCCATCCCCCAGTGCCTCCCCACCCAATCCCCAGAGAGTCCTTTAATGTGCATGCCAGACTCTCCTCTGGGCCCTCCTCTCTGATGACATATAAGGACCCAGTAGCATTTCCCTGAACCCTTTCCCGTGTTCCCCTTAAGCATAGGAACACTACTGTGGCTGTCAATCCCTTCCCTCCAAGGATCTTGGTGCCTTTAGCAGATGCTAGACTTTGTGAGGTCAATAGTGTGTTGGACATTGCGCTGGGCATGCAATGTCCAATTATGATTGCTTTGGCCCTAACGTGTGGATTATCTCCATATCATTGTTCCTCCCATCCTTGTGCTCTTACAATCTTACCGCCCTCTCTTCCGCAAATGTCCCTGAGCTTCAGGATGGGGAGAGATTAGGCTGGCCTAGTTCTAGGTGGTTGATATAGAGTCTCTGAATTTCTGGATTATGGTTCGTTGATTTTCTTTTGCAGTTTTGCTGCCCCTGCAATGCCCTTCACTCCATCCTGATGGGTATTGGATGTCACACCCTGGCCAGAGATAAAAAGCTATTGAACTAGAGTCTTGTTATAAGAGTATATTCAAAGATAGATATAATAAAAGTAGGAAACCACAGTGAGGGAGGGGTCAATCACCCATTTGCAAAATGGTTACTTCTTATCTGCCAGACTGTATGCCCTCCCCTTCTGGTGAAATCATACCCCCTCAGTTGCAAATGATCAGGAATGAAAATCTGTGAACTTAACCAGATGTCTCATTACTTACTTGCAGCCCTTGATGGAGGCCTATTTTCTCTGCTGTAATATGGTCCCCTCTCTCCTTGTTTCTGGTGTGGCCCTCCTACCACATCCCTCCTGTTCATAATCCTAGCAGTTACTGTAGGTATTACAGAGATTTATCTTTGAGTGTCTCTAGGTGGGCTGGGTGGGTTTGGTACTAGGAGGCACGTATTAGGGAGTAAATATGGCACTTAATTTTCTGGGTCTGGGATACTTCACTTAATAAAATTGTCACTAATAACATCCATTTCCCGGCAAATTCCAGTAATTCATCATTTTTTATGGCTGAGTAGTATTCCATTGTATAGATGTACCACAGTTTCCTCATTCACTCGTCAACTGTTGGACATTTCGGTTGATTCCATCACTTTGCTATTGTAAACAGTGCTACTATGAACATGGTTGTGCTTCTGCTATCAAGGTGAATTTTTGCTGTATGTGGGGTTATTCCCAAAAGTGGAATAGCAGGGTCAAATGGCATTTCAATCTTTAATTTCTTTAAGAATCTCCAGAGGGCTGGCCAGAGCCTGCATTCCCACCAGCAATATAGGAGAGTTCCCTTCTCTCCACATCCTCTCCAGCATTTGTTGTTGTTTGTTTTGTGGATTTTTGCCATCCTGACCGGGGTGAGATAATGGCTAAGGAAGTGGAGCATTTTTTAAGATATTTGTTGGACAATTTAATTTCATCCCTGGTAAAGTTTCTTTTAAGCTCAAGAGCCCATTTTTTAATTGGGCCATTAGTTTCCTTGGTGTTTAGTTTTCTAAGTTCTTTGTGCACTCTGGATAATAAGGCTCTATCAGATCTGTGGTTAGTGAACATTTTCTCCCATTGTGTGGGTTACCTTTGAGCTCTTGTTACAATCTCTTTATCTGAACAGAAGCTCTTTAATTTCACCAGATCCCAACTGTTGAGAATTGGTAGCAGTGACTGTGCCATTGGATGTCTGTTTAGGAACTGTTGGCCTAGCCCAATCAGCTCCAGGGAGTTCCCTACCCTTTCAATTATAGTTTTTATGGTCTCTGGCCTTAAATCAAGGTCCTTGTTCCATTTGGAATTAAGTCTTGTACATGGTGACAAGTACGGGTCCAGCTTTAATCTTCTGCATGTGGAGATCCAGTTTTGCCAGCACCATTTGTTGAAGATACTGTTCTTTTTCTATTTGATTTTTTGGGCCCCTTTGTCAAAGACCAAATGGCTGTAATTTTGTGGGCTTATATCTGGGTCTTCAACCCTTATCCATTAATCTATGGGTCTATTTTGGAGCCAGTACCAGGCTGTCTTTATAACTATGGATTTGTAGTATAGACTAAGGTTTGGTATGGTGATACCTCTAGCAGTGTTTTTGTTACTCAGGATTGTCTTTGCTATCCTGGGTCTTTTGTGCCTCCATATGAACTTTGAGATTGTTTGGTCAACTTCTTTGAAGAATTGCTTTGGAATTTTAATTGGAATAGCGTTGAATTTGTATATTGCCTTTGGTAGGATGGTCATTTTTACAATGTTGATTCTGCCAATCCAGGAACATGGGAGGTCTTTCCATCTTCTGGTGTCTTCTGCAATTTCTTTCTTTAAGGTTTTAGAGTTTTCATTGTAAAGGTCTTTTACCTCCTTGGTTAGGTTTATACCAAGGTATTTCATTTTTTTAGGGGCTATAGTAAATGGGATTAAGTCTCTCAGGGCTTTTTCACTACTTTCATTCTGGGCATATAGGAAGGCCTCTGATTTTTGCATATTTATTTTGTATCCTACCACCCTGCTGAACTTCTCAATTAGTTCCAGGAGCTTCCTGGTGGAGTTTTTGGGATCACTCATGTATAGGATCATATCATCTGCAAATCGAGATAACTTGACTTCTTCCTTGCCGATTTGAATCCCTTTTACGTCCCTTTCTTGTCTTATGACTTCACCTAAGACTTCAAGTACAATATTGAAAAGAAGTGGTGACAGTGGACAACCTTGTCTAGTTCCTGATTGAAGTGGGAATGCTTCCACTTTTTCCCCATTGAGTAAAATCCTTGCTGTTGGCTTATTGTATACAGCTTTTATTATATTGATAAAGGTTCCTTCCATTCCAACCTTCTCTAGGGTTTTGATCCTAAAGGGCTTTTGGATCTTGTCAAAAGCTTTTCCTGCATCTATTAAGAGTATCATGTGGTCTTGAACGTTGGACAGGTTTATATGGTGAATTACATTTATCTCTTCCCTTCTACTGCTTTTGGGATCAGATTGCACTAGTGTCTCTAAAGCTTTTAGCTGCATTGTTAATTTATTTATTTCTGCTGTTTCCATTTTTTTGATGTAGGCATTAAGAGCTATGAACTTACCTCTTAGGACAGCTTTCATTGTGTCCCAGAGATTTTGATAAGTTGTATTTTCATTATCGTTCACTTTCAGGAAATCTTTAATTTCCTTTTTAATTTCTTCCTGAATCCAATTCTCATTTAGCATCATAATGTTAAGTTTCCAGGAGTTAGTGTATTTTCTCTTGTTTGTTGTGTTGTGGATGTCAAGCTTTAAGCCGTGGTGGTCTGATAAGGTGCAGGCTAGAATTTCAACATTCCTGTATATGTGGAGATTTGTTTTGTGGCCCAATATGTGATCTATTTTGGAGAAAGTTCCATGTGCTGCTGAAAAAAATGTGTTTTCTTTAGTGCATGGATGAAAAGTACGATAGAGGTCTGTAAGGTCCATTTCAGTAAGGGTTTGGTTAAGCTCCAAAGTGTCTCTGTTACGTTTTTTACCTGTAGATCTATCCCATGTGGAGAGGGTGGTGTTGAAATCCCCAAGAATTATCGTTTTGGGATTGATTTCTTGTTTTTTCTCCCTTCTAGCTCTCAGCACCATTCTTTATCTTGAATGTGGAGTGTTTTAACTAGTATTTGCCGAGGCGAGCTTCTGTTTTGGTCATATCTGTTTGGGGTGCAGAATGCCTCTTGTATATGTATGGGCCTCTCTTTTTTTAGATGAGGAAAGCTTTCCTTGATGATCGTTTGGAAAATTTCCTCAAGTGTGGTATTTTGAGATTCTTGCTCTGGTATTCCATGAATACGCATGTTCGGCTTCTTCAGGGTGTCCCATATCTCTTGAATATTTCTCTCAAGTATCTTTTTGGCTTTAATGACCTCTTCCATTGAGCTGGTTAATACTCTCACTTTATCTTCAAGGTCTGAAATTCTGTTTTCTGCTTCATCAGTTCTGCTGATAATACTCTCTGTGGAGTTCTGGGTTGAAGATAACTTGTCTTGTAGCTCAGTTTTAAATTCTGCTTGAGTCTGTTTAACTTCTCTATGCCTGTTTTTGTTTCTTGCACTGTTTTCCTCAACTGCAAGTGTCTGTTGTGTTCCTCTTCAAAGCGATCGATTCAGTTATTTAATTCCTCCCGGATTTCCTCTTTCATAGTACTGAACACGGTAATGATCATATTTTGAAAGTTGTTATCCTGGGTCAGGCTTTCTTGGCCATTTTCCGTGTGTTTTTTCTGGTTGGAGTCTAATATTATGGGATTAATTCCTTCAGTGGGAGATTTGTTTACTTGAATGTTATTTCTCATGGATTTGCACTTTGACTTTGGCATTGTCGTTTTAACTCTTAAGATCTTCTTTCAATTTCTGTGCGGTTTTCACTGAACTGAATTATTTGGCCTGGGGTTCTGGGGGTGGGCGGGGACAGAGCTTACCTAGATCATGGTGAGTCCCAGCTGGACCGTGTGCGGCCCCGGCAGCAGAGTGGGGTAAGGGAGGATGGGGCCTTGGCCTGGCAGTATTTAACCTGGGGGAGCTGGGGCAGGGCCCGGGCGCAGGGGGTCCTCCTCCCCCGCCCTGCACGGCTCTGACTCCGGCTGCCTGGTGGGAGGAGCTGGGTCCCTTGCGCTGCATGGGGTTCTGGGGGTGGGCAGCAGCAGAGCTTACCTAGGTCGGGTTGAGTCCCGGCTGGACCATGCGCAGGCCTCCCTGGTGGCAGAGTCCGGGAAGGGAGGCCTTGGAACTTCTTAAAAGAGAATTCAATTCTTTTATTTTAATGCTCTATTTGAAAGAGAAAGAAAGTGAAAGAAAGTGAAAGAAAGGAAGCGAAAGGGAGGGAAAGAAGGAAACAGAACTTGCCTGCCAAGGTGTATAAGTAGAGGTCAGGGAACAACTTTCTGAACTCAGCTCTCTCCTTCCAACCTGTTGACTTCTGGGAATTGAACTAAGGTTCCCAGGCTTGTGAACAGGGACCCTACTTTTTGAGTTATCCCAGTTCATGATTTTCTTTCTGCCAGAAAACCCTACACTCCACTACCTCAAATACAAGCTCATCATTTTGATGTATAGGGGGAACAGTTGACATAGATTCATTTGCCTGAAAAAATTGAAATCATATCAAACCTAAATCTTTCCTAGATGCCAAGCTCCAGTTACAGTGCTCCCTTAGGAATCCTTATTTACCCTATATTCATTTGTCAAAAGGCTCCACTGAAATAATAATTCCCATTATGAAAACTTTTACTCTGGTATATTTTGATGCCTAACAGTTTATAATATATGTAGAAAACAAGTTTTTAATAATATTTTGTTTGTTTGTTTGTTTGAAAGAGAGGGAGGCACACATGCATGCCATGGCTTCGGGGTGGAAGTCAGAGGACAACTTTCAAAATTCAGTCCTCTTTTTCTACCATGTCGCCTTCCAGGGATCAAATTCAGGTCAGCGGGTTTGTGAGCAGACATCTTACCCACTGAACTATCTTGCTAGTCCTAGAAAATAAGTTCTCTTGATGTTTTATCTTTTATTTCAGAGAGAAAGAGAAAAAAGAAAGAGAGTGAGAGAGAAAGAGATAGGTGAAAGAAGACGGAAACATGTTAGGAAGAAGGTTGTTAATGGAAGAATGAAGGGGGGCAGGATTTGGTAAAATAGGTGGAAATGAGATAAATTCATTGTAAACATGTATGAAACCATTGAAGAATAAAAAAAAAAAATTAACCAACCAGCAGAGAATGCTGGTGAAGATGTGGAGAAAAAGGGACACATATTCGCTACTAGTGGGAGTGTAAACTGGTATGGCCTCTTTGGAGATCAGTGTGGAGGTACCTCAGAAAGTTAAAAATGGAACTGCCATATGACCCAGCTACATCATTTCTTGGAATATTTTCAAGAAATTTTATTTTATTACAAAGGCACTTGTTCATCTTTGTTCATTGCAGTCCTATTCACCACAGCAAGAAAATGGAATCAGCCAACATGCCCATCAACATAAGAATGGATAATGAAAATGTGGTACATATACACAATGGAATACTATTCAGCCATTAGAAAGGATGAAATTACATAATTTGCTGGTAAATGGATGGAACTGGAAAATTTAATACTGAGTGAAGTATCTCAGACACAGAGTGAGATAAGCACTGCATGTTCTGATATCCTTGTCAACATATTTGGTTTAGAATTATTGTATGAGCCAGAGAATTGAAAAGGAAGCAATGAATGAAAAAGTGGGAAGGATTGGACAGGGCGAAGCCTTTTAAAGGGAGAGGTTAAGCTTACCATGGCTAGTAGGGTAAGAGAAGGAATTATTGGGAAAAATACTTAGGGGAGAATGAGGGGATAGGATATAGGAGGGAGAGAGGGACTTATAGAAAAGCCCTAAGATTGTGGGAGGTAACCCAATAGGAACCTCATATGCTAATAATGTTGCAAAAAAGTCTTTTAAAGAAAAGGACAAGAATGGGCAGCCCCTATACAGAGGAGCACAGAGTGGGGAAAATGGGAAAAAAACAACAAAAAAGCTGATCCGAGCTCATCCACTTAGTACCCAGTGAAAATTAGAGATATATTAGAAATAACAGTACTATGGCACTTCCTGATAAAATGATGGTCAGTGATGTCTCAAAGGACCCCAGCAATACCAGCTTTTCCCATTGCTCTTGGTTGCTTTCCAAAAACACCAGCAGTAAGACCCTATTACTAAAAATACAACACAAACAGATCACAGAACATGAGCAAAACATATCAAATGTAACTGGCATGAGAACTTCTTCCTTGCTGGATAGCTTACACAGTACCAAGGAATACTGCAGAAGTTACTGGGGGAAAGAAATAATCACAGGCCTTATTAACTCATGAAATCTGCAAGTTGCAATAAAAATTATTATGGCAGCAGGTGAACACCAGTGTAATAGTGGCATGAGTTTCAAAGAGATAACCTATAGCTTTCTGATTGAACTCAAGACCTGCTTGTCAGAATGGAACACATTCCTATTACAGTTAACTAGAACAAGAAACTAAAAAAAAGGGAAGAAAATAAATCATTTGGGAAAAAGTCAATGAACTTGTAGGTAGGAAGACATTACACCAAACTGTTCTATAAATAGCTACTATTATACTCATAGATTTGAAGAGCACTTAGCACTCATCCTAAAAATCTTCTACAAGAGAGGTAGAGAATATCAACACCCTGAAAGGATGGAGCCTAGGTCAGTAGAAGAGCAGTGAAGTGGACAACAGCAGCCAGCCATAATGCAGATTACTGGTGACCTGGCAATGCTCACCCACAATCAGGCCATCCTAATCTCTCCCCATCCTAAATCTTAGGATGTGAAAGAGAGGGTGGTCAGATTGTAAGAACCTAAAGACGGGAAGGTCCACTGTTGGACAAGACATTCCATTCAAGGCAGAATTGCTACATCCAGTAACTCACTGTAATGATACTTGTCCTTACCAGATGCGCATAATGACTGAAATACTAACATACTCCCCATAGACTGAGGAACTGAAGAGAGATAAGAAGACACAGTAGAAACCTTAGGGACTAGAGGTGGTCCTAGAAGGGGCAACTTGGTATGCCACAGAGGCCAGAACCCCCACAAGAGTAGACAAGCTAGAGGTAACCCTGGGATCCATAGAACTGGCCAGGCAGGAAGGTGGAAGGGAGGGAGATAGGAAGAAGGGGGATGGAGGGAAGTAGAGATTAGTACTCGATATGCTTGTAAAAGTAAAAACTAAAATAAAGACATTTTTAAAAGAAAAATGTCAATGCATAATTCTAGAGGTAAAGAGAAGTATGATAATCCATGACATGATCTAGCAATGAAGATCCACAGAATATCACTATTAGATGATCCACAACAACCAATTTGAAGATAAATGGAGCTCAGTGATATGCATATGATAATTTTTGAACATTGCTGGGTGAGTTAATGTATGTCACAAATGTTGCTTTATATCACAAATTGTTGCTTCTAATGTCTGTGGAAAAAGGTAAAAAGATTAGTTCAGTGTCTTCAATTCCAGAACCATGTGCCACATAAATGACTTGAAAACATCTGCATGGGCCTTGAATAAGATTCTATTTCTTATAATTTAAGGGCAATGATTACTGAAAATCAATCCCAGAATCTGACATTATGACTATATGAATCACTATTCAAATTCAACTACCATCTCTTTCAATTTCACAGCAACTGCCACTTCTCTGGTACTGTAAGGTATAAACATAAGGTATTTACCCCTCAAAAGTACCGTACCACTGACTAGGTGGAAGCTTTTAATGGAGTCCAGGAACTGCTGGGCCAATCCTGGGAAGAAGGAAAGGAGGAAAAAGGCCTGGGAGAGGAGAATGAGCTGGTTTTACACTTTCAGGGTTGGTAAGCTGGCTGAGGGGCAGGATCTGGAGTTGATTTCCAGGACTTTTGTTCAGCCCAGGAAGTGTGGTAGGAACCAGTCTTTCACCTTGGAACCAACTAGCACTAAGGGTCAGGCAAATAGGTGCTCTTGCAAATGCAAACTATTGTGGGGGGCAGTGACCTTCAATCAGGAGCCCTGCCCTGAGAGTAGGGGGATGGAGGAGCAGGAATCCTATCAGGTACCAAGTTGTCTGTCACAAACTTCACTGTAGTGATCAACACAAGATTTTTTTTATTCTTCTCATGATTACAGGTTACAATTAATCATGATATAAGAAGAGTTATCAACAGATGCCAAGGGAAATGGCTACACCATACCCACAACCAAGGGTTAAAGGAGGGGCAAGGACCATACTGTCTACTTTGCTTTCTAGCTTGCTGGCTTGCCTATTAGTTTTCCATCTGTTTTATCTAGCTGCACAGGGAATGGTCCCATACACTATGGAATAGGTTTTCTCATGTCAGTCATGCAATTAAGACAATTTCCTACAGGCTTGCCAGAGGCCTGTTTGCCAGATGCCATAGGTGTGGCCCAAGGTCTATTTCATTTTCTTCTCTTATCTCTTCTCTTTTTTCTTCTCTTTTTTCTTTTCCTTTCTTTTCTTTCTCTCTCTCTCTTTCTCTCTCTCTTTCTTTCTCTCATTCTCTTGCAACTATTGGGTACTGAAAATGAGCTGAAACTAATTCCTTGAGACCTAAAATCTCACTGAAATCTATCAACCAAATTCAAATTTGTGGAGATTAGGTTCTCACAGTAGGCCCATGGTTTCCTGAATATTTATCTACCTCCAGAATGCATCATTAGAAAAGATACACTCAGCTGGTGACAAAATACCCACACTGGTTCTCTGATCCAAGGAATGTAGGCTATTATGATGCAAAGACCAGTGGAAGCCACCACCACATTCCCATGATAATTGCTGAGATTAGTGCTACCTTGAAGAGTATGCAATGTGTGGAATGGTGATTTTGTCCACATTCCAATCTAAGTGCTTCATTTTAACTTAAGTGCTGAAGACAGATGGATCTTGGACACTAATAGTGGGTTATTGTAAGTTTAACCACATGGTGGCTCTAATTGTGGTGCCCTATCAGATATGACTTCATTGAGAAAATTAAATACATCCTCTGGTGTGTGGTATGAAACTAAAGAATTTGTAAATGTGTTTTTTCCTTGTAAGTAGGTCCCACCAGAACTGTTGGCTTTCAGCTGGTGAAGCCAACAAAAGAACTTTTACAGTCCTATCTCAGGGTATATCAACCCTTCTATTAATTTTTGTTTCTCTGGAGCCTTGAATAATGCATGCTTTCTAGTTTTATATGTACCCTCTATTATCTATCCATTCATTTAATAACCACACAAATTTGCATCATATCTGCATGCTTCATGCAATACATTTTGAGCCTACATCAATGTTCATATTTACTATATTGTAATACAAATGTTCAGATTTTTGTCTTTAAAAGCAATATCTTCTGGAAGACACTGTCAAGATATGGGAAAATAAATTATAGACTGGAAGACAGTATTGTTAAAAGACATATCTGATAAAGGACCGTTATTAATACATACAAAGAAATCTAAAGTCAACAATAAAAATTTGAACAACCTAGTAAGAATGAGTTAAAGGAAATAAGCCTATATATCTGTAGTCCATAGAATGTCAGCAAAGGTACTTAATCATCCACTGGAAAAAGGCTAGACATAAATGGTGCTGGGAAAACATGATATCCATATGTAGAAGATTGAAATCTTATCCCATCTTTTGCCATATCAAATCCAAGTGAAAATTGATCAAAGACTTTCATATGCCTCTGTGAAAACTACTGAAGGAAAACAGGGAAAGACTAAGATTTTCATAAAAGTTTTGATAAAATGCAAAAAATAAAAATGGATTATTTGAAATGGACCATCTTTTCCTTTGATTTATTTATTTACAAACAAACTGGGTTTATCTTTGCTCTATTCTCTCCCCACCCAGTTCCATCCTCCCCATCCACACACCCTTTTCCCATCTCCTCCTTTCATCCATCCTGCTTTGTCCCACACACCACTCCCGTCCTTCTTCCTTAGGAGTGCTTGTATTGGTAAGGGAGTCAGAATTCTGTTGAACTTTATGTGGCTCTTTAGTAGGTAGGTAAAGTCATAAATGGGGAGGATCTGCTTCCCTTATCCAGAACCTTCCCCCAAAATATTATGAGAACAGTTGTTTCTTTTAAGATCCTAGTTAGTCCTTGGGGGAATGTTGATAAATCAGCCATTGTATATAGATCTGGTGGTAGACTTATTGTGACCTTCTGGATACAGCAGCCCTGTTGTGGCTGTGGTTGGAGTGTGTTGATCAGGAGTACTTCATTCCACCTTTATGCTTTACAATCTTACTTCCCCTTCTTCCATGAGGTTCCCTGAGCTTAGATTTAGGATAAGATTTTGATGGGCTGATTAGGATTGAGTATTCCAGGTTCCCTGATATTCTATACTCTGGCCTAATGTGGTTTTCTGCCTCATTTGTCTTCCATTGTAATAGAGTGCAACTTGGTTGAGCTCTGAGTGATTTTTTTACTTGGTGAAAAAAGGGAGTGTTTAATGGTGTTTTATTGTCATTCTTTTATAGTTAACACTAGGATATCTGTTCCTGTCCATTCACTTCCCTCCTATTGTTATTTGGATAGGTTTACAATGTAAGACATGATTTCCTTGTCATTAAGGGGTTTAGAATCCGTTCAGAGAGTAGTTTCTTTCCCATGGATCCTACATACCTCTGTTGCTCACATAGATTTTTCTTATGGGAGTTGTAGTGATTTAGAGAATTCACTAGTGGGTTAGGCCCTTGATTTTTCTTTTTCACCTGAGTCACTTGCCTTTTTTTCCCCCTCCTTTACTCCTTATTAAAACCTATCACCTTACTTTTCTTCCCATATGGGCTTTTCTTCCATAGGGACCATATTTAGATGAATAGATAATGAAAATGTGGTACATATACACAATGGAATACTATTCAGCTATCAAGGAAAATGAATTAATGAAATTTACTGTTAAATGGATGAAAATGGAAGAAGTTATACAGAGTGAAATGTCCCAGACACAAAAAAACAGGTTTTGCTTGTTCTTCCTTATAAATGGAACCTAGTTCTAAGTCTTCAAAATGATATATTCAAGGGGAAATTTCTTTTTTTTTTTTTAAATATTTTTATTATTATTATTTATTCAATTGTGCGCATGTGCGTGTGTGTGTGTGCGCGGGCGTGTGTGTGTCTGTGTGTGTGTGTAGAACCACGGACGAATCTGCGAACCACCATGGACGCCTCCACCTCCTTCTGCCCCGGGATTCACAGGCTCCGCCCTACCAGGACCAGAAGCGCAGGCCGCCCCCGCTTCCAACCTGGCGTCTATACATGGGATCTGGGATCCGAACTCAGGACCTTCCGCCTGCAAGGCGGAGGCTTAACCCCTGAGCCACCTCTCCAGCCAAGGGGAAATTTCTATACTGTCCACTATAACTGCAAAAGAACATATGTTGGGGGTAGGGAGAAGACTTCAAGAGAGGGTAGACAAAGGGACATATTTATTTATTTATGACACTTTTTAAAACCTTTATTTTTATTTTATTCATTTATTTTGTGTGTGTGTGTGTGTGTGTGTGTGTGTGTGTGTGTGTGGTATTCCTGTGGAGAACTAAGGGTGACTTCCAGAATCATCCTGGATTGTTTCTACCTCCTTTTTGCTTAGCTATGGGATTTCCCAAGCTTTGCCCACCAGGGCTGGAAGTTCAGGCTGCCACTGGTTTTGTCTGGTGTTTTTATGTGGGACTGGGGATCTGAACTCAGGACCTTCTGCTTGTGAGACAAAGTTTTAACCCCTGAGCTATCTTTTCAGCCACAAAGGAACACATTTAAACACGTGAAATGGAAATTTTTTTTATACAGCAATGGAAATAACCAACAGAATAAAGAGATGACATACAAAAGGGGAAAAATACTTTTCAGTATTCACCTGAGAGATGGTGACTAGCTGGAATATATATGAGAATTCAAAACACTTAGCAATGAAATCCAAGTAATAATGTTTAAAAATGGCTCAACATGGAAGAACTAATTCTTTAGAGTTGTCCTCTGACGTCTGCATATGTACCCTGGCATACATGGAGCTTCACACATGCATATTCACAAAATAAATTTTATAAATGGGCAAATGAT
The DNA here is from genome assembly GCA_023101885.1 of Typhlomys cinereus. Classification (NCBI taxonomy): domain Eukaryota; kingdom Metazoa; phylum Chordata; class Mammalia; order Rodentia; family Platacanthomyidae; genus Typhlomys; species Typhlomys cinereus. The sequence continues at coordinate 379,070 of JALPQD010000179.1, forward strand.
GTAGTGTCGGTGTAGATGCCACCTTCACTAGTGAGGATCAAGCCTTCGGACAAACCTGTAAAGAGTTTGTTTAAAGCAGGCCCTGAGCTGGCTTGTGGGAGATTATTTGGTTGATGTGGGAGGACTCAGCCTATGGTGAGTGGGACCATTTCCTAAACAGGTAGATGGCATGGATAGATACTTTAGTAGACTGGCGAGTAAGAAAGTATGTCTCTCTTCTAGCTCTAAACTCTTAAGGTGGCTATGGCATGGACAATTTCTTCAGCTTCTTATGTTGTATAAATTCTTGCCAAACTGGACTGTGAATTATAACTGTAAGTGGGAATAAACTCCTCATTCTCATAAATTGTTTGAGTCCTATATTCATTCAGCAATGGGAAGATAAAATGAACACAATACTAGAATAGAAGGGTGTTGCTGAAAAGCTAACACTTAAAAGAAGTGTTAAAAGAAGAAATACAAATGGCTAACACATAGAAATGCTCGGTAATATTACCTACCTGAGAGTATAAATCATAAATTATATTAAAAGTTATCATTTCATCCTGACTACAATGACTATTATGAAAAAAATGCTGGGGAAGTTGTAAAAAAAGAAACTCTTGTCCATTGTTTCTGGAGATGTAGTTTAGCAAAAAAAAAATATAGAGAGAAAAGTATAGATGTTTCTTACAAAGAATGACAATATGGCTCAGATGTTATACTCCTTGGTATGTATCTGAAAAAAAGAAATTTGCTCACACAGACATAGCTATATGCTCATGTTTATTGACTGAGGTGCATTTCACATTATATAAGATATACACTAAGCCTGGGTGTCCATAGAGACAAAAAAAGAACAAACAATATGGTATATATTTATGCATGTCTGCAATGAAGTTTTGCCTAACTATAAGGAAGAATGACATGCTGTCATGTGCAGAAAAATTATGTAAGTGGAGAATATAGAAAAATATGTAGCACATGTTCTACATAATATGTGGAAACTAACAAAATAAGTAACTTGAAAATAAAATAATTATTGCTGGAGATTGGAAAAGGTGCTGGAGAGGGAGGGGGGAAAAATAGATGATGGGGTATATTTGGTTAATGTACCCACATTCATTGCTGGAGTTCCACAAGAAATTTCATTAATTTGTACAACCACAGCTATGCACCAAACAAACAAAAAATTGTGTTTGGCATAGTACAAACATTAAAGCCACATACTGAAAATTACACAAATGGGACAAAGTCCCGGACATCTTGCCAGGGAAAATATTTAGATGGCAAATAAACAAAAATAAAATGCTCAACATTGTTTCTACAGGTAATTTTAGATTAAGGTACATGCTACATTTGCTTGGCTAGTAAAATTCAATGCACTGACTTTATGTGTTGACATGACTGTGAAGCAAAATGAGCCCTCTATCATTGCTGGTTGAAGTATTAAATGATGTGGCTGTTTTGCTATTCATTTTGGCAATTTTTTTAAAGATCAAACATATTCTTTCTTACTATCTGCTATAGCCATTGTATTCCAAAAGAACCGAAATCAACAAATATGCATATGAAACTTTACAGCCATTTTGTATTGGCTGAAACTTGGGAACATTCTCTATTATGTGAGGTGTTGAACTGTGGCACATCCAAGCAATGAATTATGCTTGCAGTGCATGTGAACTATACAATAAACCAAGCAAATTCTATGCCAAAAAATATCAAGCCATCAAGCAAAAGAGATAAAAAAGAATCTTACATATGTATTTATAAGTGTGAGATGATAATCTGAAAGTGCCATATTCTATGTAATTCCAATTCTATGACTTTCTGTAGAAGGCAAACTATGGGCACAGTTGAATAAAACAGTTTCTGGTGAGAGAATGGTGCATGGGCAGAACAGCAGGATATTTTAGAGCAGTGAATTATTCTCTTAAAGTTATTCTCTATAGAGACAGATATTTTAAAATGTGTTTTTTAAAAATCAGAATGCAAAAATCAAGAGAACTCTAATTTTAAAATTTTTGTTTTTATTATATTAACAATGACTTTATGTGTTTTCTTCAGCCATTACACAACTCCCTTCCCCCATTACATCCCACCTGTTCTCCCCTCAAGTCAATTTCCTTTTCTCTCCCATGTCTCTCTGGCTATGTGATCATGTGGTTCTGTAGGGGTTACTCTTCTCTGTTGCTGTGAGACACCACTCAAAGTCAAGCAATTTAAGGGGAGAAAAGAGAACTTACTCAGTTACAGAGGGGAGATACAATCCATTATGGTAGAAAAGGCATGGCTAACTGGTAGAAGCTGGAGATGGGCTAGGTCATATCCATTGTAGAGGTTCAGAGCTTCAAACTGCCAAAGTTAACTTCTCCTGGAAACAGAGTGGAGATAATTGACCTCAAGGCTCACCCTCATGACTGCCTTCCTCCAGCAAGACTCCACTTCCTAAAGGTGCCATGACTTTCCCAAACAACTAAAAGTTCAAACATACGAGTCTGTGGGGAAAAACTCAACTTTGCAAATCATGATAGGGTCCATCTAGGATGCCTGCATTGGATCATGCCTGAGTACTTGCCAGGGAGTAAATAGGTGACTTGTGGGCAAACCATAAGGTATAGGAACTCCTGTTTCTTGCCTAGCATCAGTTCCATATAATCTTTCCTGATATCATGTCTCATGTGACCTTTTCTGTTTCATGATGAGATGCTAAAAGGCCAGCTTTTGTGGAGGTCTAGGAGAAGTAGACACCATTGCACTGAGTTCTTGGACATGACTGCCTTAATATGAACTGTGCTATTTTGGTTGTTACCTCTCCCTATCTCCTGGTTCTTACATTCCTGATGTCCCCTCTGTGTAAGTGTAGATTCCTCAGTTGTAATGTATGTTCCTGCTGTGTAAGTGTAGATTTTTCAATTGTAATGAATATCCCCAGTCTTGAGCTGAATTAGCTATTGTCAGTGTTCAGTATAAATATGCATATAAAAAGTATTTGCAGATTTTCAGCATAAATTTTCCTAATATGGTTTATGAAGAATGTGGACCAAACCAAAAATCATATAATTAACAATTTATTTTCAATTTTTCACTTTAGTAAATATTACATCACTCTTATAACTGAAATTTCACACCCACAACCCTATATCATAAAGATATATTTATAAATTAAGGATTGTTGAGTCAAATGGAATTTTTGTACAAATTGTTGCATTGCTTACTAGAAAGGACATGTGAATGTATACTCAGACTAAAAGTTTAGAAAAGGACATATGCTCAAAATCCACAAATGGAAAACTTATCTCAGATATGTAAAATCAAAAATTTTGGTTTACTCTATCCTCTAAATTTATGTGCTTTTCCAACTGAAATGAGACATATTTTTAACAAGTATTCTCCAGCTAGTTGCTGGTGATTCCTCCTATGGAAAATAAACCTTAATTTTCTCATTATTCTTGATTAAGTTATATGTAGGTATTTTATAGAAGATATTAAAATGTTTCTGTTGAGATCAAAGTCAACCATGAACCAATGTTTCTGAAAACTGCCATCAACGACTTTAGAATGGAATATTTTGTAGATGACATTGTATACATACATACCCAGAGAAAAACACACTAACCTCCTCACATATCTATGAGAAACAATTTTTAAGAAAAATATTCTTAATACATGGGCTACAATATTATTTTTCTATTCCATTGTATTCAATCAAAATCTTGGTTTGACAACTGAATCAATTTAATAAATGTATTGATCAGAAAATTATATCGCAAAAATCATAATGGATACTTTTAAAAATCAGGTTGGATTTGGCAGAGTGGTACATGCCTGGAATTGAAACACTAGTGTGGACATAAAAATGTGTGGACATGAACATGAAATCCTGTTTGTGAACTGACCTTAGTCATGCTGACTCTTGATGAACTGCCCTGTACCTTACTCCTTAGTCATACTGACTTGTGCTTCACCCCTTGAGCCATCCTTATCACCAAGAACCAGATGTCTCATCCCATTGCTGTGTTTGCTGTGTTTGAAATTTGTTCCCTGCCCTATAAAAAACCCAAACCCTAAGTGCTCAGGGCCGCTCCTGCTCCCGAAAAGCAGGGTGACCCCAGCGCGCTGGTGATTAAAGCCTCTTGCCTTTGCATTGATTCTGGCGTCTCCGTGTCTTTAGTTGAGGGGCTCGATCAGGTTCAGGAACTTTGGTTCCAACATCTGGTGCGTTGGCCGGGAAGGGAGTGCCCTCACTGGAGATCACGAAGAGCAGATCGGAGGCCTTCTCGAGACAAAAGAGTGCTTGAGTATCTCTGTGCATGCTGTTGTGTCTGCCTCGCTCTGGTTGTCTAATCCTGTTTTTTCTGGGTTCTGAATTTTGGCGGCTGGGGCACTGTGGGTGCCGAGATCAGCATCTGGTGGCTGGGGCACTGTGGGTGCCGAGACCAGCATCTGGTAGCCGGGGCACTGTGGGTGCCAAGACCGGCGTCTGGGCTATACCCTTAGAGAGGTGGGTAGACGTACCGATATACCTCGAAGAGTAAGGAAGACGCTCCACACTCGGGGATAGCATTTGAGCTGGATGATCCAGCTATTCGGACAGGAGCCAGGGACGTACGGCCCCTTGTCTCCGAGGTATTCTCTCCCAGGCTCACAAGCGTTTGCTCTAACGTGCAGAAGCCTTGCAGGGAGATGTGTGCTGACAGCGTGTCTGATTGTTCTGTGTACTACGTTTTTTCTGTCTTTGGTTTCGCTTAGATGTCAGAAAAAGAGAGTGGCAGGTAGGGAAAGAACTCAAAATCTAAATGTTGAAATTAAGAAAGGAAAATTCATCACTCCCTGTTCTGATAAATGGCTCACTTTCAAGGCCAGCAGATGTGTGTTTTAAACTGTCTTCTTTTTAATTTACCTAATAACACCTCTATTTTAATTTCTAAAGCAACTAAGGAAAGAAAGCCTCTGCTCCCCCTGTACTGGAGGGGCCAGAAGAACTGTCTGTCTTTTTTTGTGCTGTGTCTATAATGATCTCATTTTAACAGTTACTTTAAGTGTTTTGACTTGTTTAGTTATCTGAGTTTCCCATAATATGTGTGTTTTATGTTTCGAAATAACAAAGCTATGGCCACTTCAAATTATTGCGCGCTTATAATTACATCTTGGTTTTTTTTTTGACTCTTTATTATTTGGCATGCTCAATTTAAATGCACGTGCACATTTAAGAATGAATCATTTTCACAACATAAAAGGCCTGAGTACGTACTGACCAAAATACTTTGTTTTATCTTGATTTCTATGAAGCTTCACAAAAGATGATATTGTGTTTTTACCCAGGATCTGATAACATCACTTTTGTAATTCCTTTAAAAGTTTGTTTTCCCATGTGTAATACCAACATATCTAACAGCCAGAAAGGAAAACTGATTTCTGAGAAATTCATTGGAATTTCTTCATTCTCCTGGTATGTATGAGCTCCCTTTCTTGGGGACAAGTCTGCTTTCTAATACCAAGAGTACTCCTGTGTTCTTCTACAATCTTGCTAACTTAATTTGGATATAATGTTTTTAAGATGAGTTCTACTGTTATTGCCTCTTTCATAGGACATTTCTTAAAGGATATCTAATGTGAAAACATTAGGGAACCATCAAGTAAGAAAAAAAATATAAAAAATATATATGGTACTTAGATGTAAAAAAGGTTTATGGGATAAGTTATGTTACTTAAAATGTTAAAGTATGTTATAAACATTTATAGAATGCTCAGTTTATGAAAAGACTGAAAATTAAACATGATGGTTAAAGAAAATATTATACTTCTTCCATATTACAAAAAAAAAGGACATTGAACCTCGGAAATTAGAAATTAAGAATTAAGCTTCATGTATTCAAATGTATTTCAATTGTTTGTTTTGATTAAATAAGAATTTGATTACTAGTACCTGCAGCTACCCTGGCAGGGCCCTCATCTGCTTCCTGGGAAATGGGTTCCCAGAGAGCAGGGCTCTGCTCAGCATCAGAACAACAGGAGGAACCGAGGCCCCGCCTGATGATGCCACCTCAGCTGCAGCTTGGAGCAGACTCAAGGCCAGCTGTTAAACCAACCTCTACTCACCTTTTGGAGCAGGCCTCTCCTGGAGGGGGAGGAAAAGGGCACCTGAAAATTGGGAGAGGGAATGTTTTAACCTCTGTATGAATGTGTGAGTGAGTGTCGGCCTGAGGTGGGAAACCTGTAACACCTCTGGCTCGAGTTTGTAGTCCCACGGTGAGATCCCTAAGATCTCTTAAAGCCACGGGATTCGATTGGGCCAATTCTGCATTTCCATGGTGATAACATACGGTCTAGGGTGGGATCGGATTAGAATCCGGTTGCAAGTCACGAAATAGCTGAACCCACTATGGCCAAGTTATCACCCATGACTCTGCAAAGAGTGTGGCCAGACTGGTACTTGAATGATCTCTCCTGGAGGGATTCCCAACCTTTGTCTGTCTGCGTCGTGTGGTGGGGAATCAATGTGACTCTAGCTCTTTGTCTACGTAGTGCAGTGGGGATCAATGTGACTTTAGCTCTTGTTAGTCAATGGAAGGTAATTCCTAAAAATGTTTGCCCCAAAAGGAAAGACAATGACTATGCTGTTTAAATAGCATAGGGAATACAAGAAGCTTCAGGCATGTATGGACCATGGACTCTCCCTTTTTAATGTCATCGAGTGGGGCTCTGGTGGCGTCAGGTGGAGCGCTGGCCTCCCCGGACCACACCACGGGCAGTGTCAGTGGATGTCTTTGCTGACAACACTGTGTATATAATGATTGGCAGAACTCTGCTAAGCCATGCATCCTTTCCTCAAGTCCAGGTTTACTAAACTGAAGCCAAAAGAGAGATTTCCCCTTCCTGTGTCCAGGAACTATATTTAAGTTATAATATTATCCAACTAGAGAAACAATAGCAAACAAATGACAGAAAGTAAAGAGACTACAGAGATCTATACCAAAAGTACCAGCTAGTAACTCAGGAGAAGCTTTGCCTCCCAATGTCCTCAAGACTAAGGTGAAACAGACAGGAATTTCATTTAGCTTCCATGTCAGCAAAACTCCTATCTGGAGGATAGCATCCTCATCTGTAAAGGAGAGGTTGGCACCATCAGGAAGCTTTCATTTCTGTCTTGGAGGTAAAATCCTTTATTTCTGTTTGTCCTAGGACTTTAAAATAGGACAGGTGACCTAGGACTTAGTATAAAAAAAGGAAAAAAAAAAAAAAAAAAAAAAAAGAGAAAGAACCAGAAAGCAAAGAAATCAGAACTTGACATTTGCCTTAGGGGATAGATTAAACAGGCATCCCAAGCAGATCAACCCAGGACCCCTTCTGACAGGGGAAAGGTGAAAAAGATGCTTTAAATATGACCGGACTGGGCGCTTTGAGACGGTTGTGAGCACAGGAAGCTTTCATGTGGCCTATGTCCCAAACATAGGAATTTCCACTGGAGGAAAGATTGCCCCCTGAACCCCAGGGCCCAGGGGTCGAGCACCCTGGTGGAGATCAATGTAATGGCCTAAAGCTCATAGCTTCCCTCCCATGGAAAAGGAGTTTGCAGCTGGTAACCAGTAAAAGTCCAAAGTGCCAGGTTGAGCATCTCACAAGAATCTTGGGTTTAACATGCAAATGGGAAGCCTCTTTGTTTCTATGTTAATGGACTAGGGAGCACAAAATTCTAGTGCTCAACTTCCTTCCTAGGCTTTTGTCGACTTTTGATTTTACTAAAATGTTTAAGATCAGGAAAATGACAAGTTCATTAGTCACCCACAAAGTAACTACTGAGATTCCTGATATGTTTAATACTAATGTTATTTTAGATATTCCTTTGTTTACATGCCTGAATGCCCAAATATTCTAGGTTTAGGCTTAATAGAATAAAATATTTTAGCACTGTTATAAAGTCATCCACGTGGTTCTGGTTTTAGATGCACCAAAGATATTAAAAGAGAAAAATCATGGATTACAGAAAATGCTAGATAGCATATAACAAAAGTCTGCAGTTTACATCAATCTCGTTGTCAGCGTGGTCTCCTGAGTTGGGTCATCTTCCGAGTGGGAGTTCTGTCCCAACATCGCCTCTTGTAAATTCAGGATTGAATTTTACTATAGGAAAAGGGGGGAATGTGGACATAAAAATGTGTGGACATGAACATGAAATCCTGTTTGTGAACTGACCTTAGTCATGCTGACTCTTGATGAACTGCCCTGTACCTTACTCCTTAGTCATACTGACTTGTGCTTCACCCCTTGAGCCATCCTTATCACCAAGAACCAGATGTCTCATCCCATTTGCTGTGTTTGCTGTGTTTGAAATTTGTTCCCTGCCCTATAAAAAATCCAAACCCTAAGTGCTCGGGGCCGCTCCTGCTCCTGAAAAGCAGGGTGACCCCAGCGCGCTGGTGATTAAAGCCTCTTGCCTTTGCATTGATTCTGGCGTCTCCGTGTCTTTAGTTGAGGGGCTCGATCAGGTGCAGGAACTTTGGTTCCAACACTAGGGAGGTATAGGCTGGAAGATGAGTGCAAAGCCATACTTGGCTCTATAACAAATTCAAGGCCAAGCCAAAACCAAACAAAGGCAGAAAACAAACAAACACAATAACAACAAAAATCTGGAAGAAGAGAAAAAATTAGGTGAGGATGTAGCTTGGGTTAATATGTCATTACTAAAAGAAGCAAACCCTTTATGAAAGCAATAAAATGATGCAATGACTGCAGGGTCCCATCATTTACCTCATCATCCTGATGGGTACCAGAGGAGGATCAGCAAGAATTAAGTGGGGCTGGGTCAAGAGGGGATCTTGGAAAAGCCAAAAAACCAAGTCAAGTTTATTATGGAACCTAATCCCTTATATACCATGAAACAGGGGGTAAAGTCTGTACACTGCTCAAAGTGATGACATCAATAGTGACAGATGGCAGATGCAAAATCCACAACAGGTGGGACCACCACCAACAATACAGCCCTGCTAATCCTTAAACATGTTAATAGGCCCTAATGGTTCCATACAGGATGGAAAAAGAACAGGCTGCTGATAGGTCAGGAACTTGGTGATACAATTACAATGATAAAGCTCTGTGCCCATCCTTTAGGTATGCTAATCAATGTCTAGACAGCTTCCAAAGAACAGGAAGGAATATGTAAAAAACACCTCTGCCCTTGACAGGACAAGATCATCCCTGCCCCTTGCAGGATGGTCAACAGGAATAGCCTACTGATATACCAGCATAGACTGGCATCTATGCTGACATAGGCACAGAATTATGCTGGAATAGGAAGCACACTGCAACTGAGAATGCCAGGGATGCTCTTGGCATCCATCTTCAAGAAATGGAGATCTAGGGATTGAGCCTTCCCTACAGATGACAAAGATTTTTCATGAGTTCTTTAACATATCCAATAGACTTTCTATGCTAACATTCTAGTGAAATGACAAGTGGAATAAAAACATAAAATTAATTGGAAGTAGAATTTGGAAGGCATGTCATCTGTAGAAAAGAACAGCCATGAATAGCTAGAATCTATAGAATAGATTAAAAATTGATAAGTACTGTTGGAACCGAGGTTCCCTTTTGGGCCCCTTACCCAGACCCCCGAAGGAGACACGAGGACCACCGAGTTGCTGTAAGGACAAGAGGCAAGAATTTATTATTAAAAACTAGCGCGCCAGGGCCGCCTCCCTGCTCAGGCAAAAGAGAACGGCCCCGACTGAATTTGGGGCAGGGTTTTTATAGGAAAGCAACTGCATTTGAGCAAATACATGCAGTAAAAATTCCACTACACACAGGGAGGTTGAGTCGGTTCACAGATGTTTCAGCCGATAACCTCGCCCCGGGCGGTTCCCGGCACGCCCAGGGGGAGAAGTTCAAAGAAGTTCAAAAGGTGAGATATGCAGGCAGGCTCTGGTCAGCCCACCCGCGGTGAGTTGGCACCTGCAGGAGAGTTTGCCGCTGGCGGGAGATTTGAATTTTTCGCTGGTGGGAACTTGGGCTTCACAGCGGGAACCTGAGTTCCACATTCCCCCCTTTTCTTTTGGCGGAATTTTTAATCTTAAAAAATATGGTTAGAGGGGAGACAGGGGAGGCCGAGCCAACTATATGGGAACTGGGGCGACGACCGCTCTAACTTCTTCCTGCTGGAAAGGGTCGGTGTCCTGGGGTCATGATGGCTCGGCCTCTTGTCTCTGGAAGGGAACAGGACATTGTTATCTTAGGGATTCCTTTTCTTCCACCCTAGCATGTTCATAGGCATATTGTTGCCTCAATACCATAATTTGGACAGCGTTTAGCCTGTCCTTGACAAAGGCAAGAAGTCTATTAATGATGTAAGGTCCAAGAGTTAGCATGATTATTAGTATTAAGAGGGGGCCAGCTAAAGTTGATAGCAATGTCGTGAGCCAAGGGGAGCTATTAAACCATGTCTCAAACCATCCCGGTGGCTGTTCTAGTTGTTTCTGCCGCTTTTCTAAATTTTCTCTGACTTTAGCTAAACTTTATTAAACTTTTTGCCGACCTATGTCTCTGGTTTTAACTCTACAGCACAAACTGTCTTTCTTGGGTGCCTCAGGCCAGAGCTGCAGCCTCGAGATCAGGGCTCCTCTGGATCAGGTGAGGCAAGGAGTCAGCAGACTGGAGAACAGAAACAACTCTCTTGGCTTAGTGAATCTGGACCCATTTACTGAAACTTCTGTGACAGCTTTATTTTTAGGAAGGACATTTTTCCAAGAACCTATCCCATTGCTTGAGGATAATGGCACTTAACAGAAATATTCTCTCAGTATTTGCAAATCTAGCCAGTCTATAATGCTGCACCAGATAGCCAAGAAGCTGAGCCCACATACTTGTAATAGAGACTGCATTTTCTGTAATCCATGGTTTTCTCTTCTAATACCTTTGGTGCGTCTAAAACCAGAGCCACGTGGATGACTTTATAACAGTGCTAAACTATTTTATTCTACTAAGCCTAATCCTTGAATATTCGGGCACTCAGGCATGTCTCAGTAGTTACCTTGTGAGTGCAATTAGCCTGTCATTTTCTTGATCTTAAACATTTTAGTAAAATCAAAAGTTGACAAAAGCCTAGGAAGGAAGTTGAGCACTAGAATTTTGTGCTCCTTTGTCTATTAACATAGAAACAAAGAGGCTTCCCATTTGCATGTTAAACCCAAGGTTCTCATGAGATGCTCAACCTGGCACTTTTGGGCTACCTTTTGCTGGATATCAGAGGCAAACTCCTTTTCCATCGGAGGGAAGCTATAAGCTTCAGGCCATTACATTGATCTCCACCGGGGTGTTCGACCCCTGGGCCCTGGGGTTCAGGGGGCAATCTTCCTCCAGTGGAAATTCCCATAGTTGGGACATAGGCCACACGAAAGCTTTCTGTGCTCACAACAGTCTCAAAGCGCCCAGTCTGGTCATATTCGAAGCATCTTTTTCCACCTTTCCCCTGTCGGGAGGGGTCCTGGGTTGATCTGCTTGGGGTGCCTGTTTAATCTACCCCTAAGGCAAATGTCAAGTTTTGATTCCTTTGCTTTCTGGTTCTTTCTCTTTCTTTTTTCTTTTTTTTTTTTATACTAAGTCCTAGGTCACCTGTCCTATTTTTAAAGTCCTAGGATAAACAGAAACAAAGGATTCTACCTCTAAGACAGAAATGAAAGCTTCCTGATGGTGCCAACCTCTCCCTTACAGATGATGGGGACCTATTTCCCTCAACAGATGAGAGCCCTGTTGTCCTCCACATGAGAGGTTACTTCCTCCTGACAGATGAGGACTTTGGCTGACATGGAAGCTAAATGAAATTCCTGTCTGTTTCACCTTAGTCTTGAGGGCATTGAGAGGCAAAGCTTTTCCTGAGTTACTAGCTGGTATTTTTGGTACAAATGTTTATAGCCTCTTAACTTTCTAGTTGGATGGTATTATAATTTAAAGATCTTTCTGGGACCATCTCTTGTCTAAGATGTATACAGGGCATGTCTGAGAATATGCTATGACTTGACCCTCTTTTAGGTTGGTAGAACTAAGCATTCACAATTTCTAGATAGTCCCTGGACACAGGAAGGGGAAATCTCTCTCTTTTGGCTTCAATTAGTGAACCTGGACTTGAGGAAAGGACGCGTGGCTTAGCAGAGTTCTGATAATCACTATACACAGTGTTGTCAGCAAAGACATCCATTGACACTGCCCATGGTGTGGTCCCGGGAGGCCAGCACTCCACCCAACGCCACCAGAGCCCCACCCGATGACACTAAAAGGGGAGAGTCCATGGTCCACACATGCCTGAAGCTTCCCGTATTCCCTATGCTATTTAAACTGTATGGTCATTGTCTCAGACATGAAGCATTTTCCTTACAGGGCAAACATTTTTAGGAATTTCCTTTCATTGATTAACAAGAGCTAAAGTCACATTGATCCCCACCATACGGCGCAGACAGACAAAGGATGGGAATCCCTCCAGGAGAGATCATTCAAGTACCAGTCTGGCCACACTCTTTGCAGAGTCATGGGTGATAACTTGGCCATAGTGGGTTCAGCTATTTCGTGACTTGCAACCGGATTCTAATCCGATCCCACCCTAGACCGTATGTTATCACCATGGAAATGCAGAACTGGCCCAATCGAATCCCGTGGCTTTAAGAGATCTTAGGGATCTCACCGTGGGACTACAAACTCGAGCCAGAGGTGTTACAGGTTTCCCACCTCAGGCCGACACTCACTCACACATTCATACAGAGGTTAAAACATTCCCTCCCCCATTTTGCAGGTGCCCTTTTCCTCCCCCTCCAGGAGAGGCCTGTTCCAAAAGGTGAGTAGAGGTTGGTTTAACAGCTGGCCTTGAGTCTGCTACTCTAAGCTGCAGCTGAGGTGGCATCATCGGGCGGGGCCTCGGTTCCTCCTGTTGGTCTGATGCTGAGCAGAACCCTGCTCTCTGGGAACCCACTTCCCAGGGAGCAGATGAGGGCCCGCCGGTTAGGGCTGCTGTCTTATTTAGTCAAAACAAACAATTAAAATACATTTAAATACATGAAGCTTAATTCTTAATTTCTAATTTTTGAAGCTCAATGCCTTTTCTTTTATGACATTTCCTTTAACCATCATCTCTAATTTTTAGTCTTCTCATAAACCTAACATTCCACAAACCTTCACAACATTCCATAAACCTTCATCACATAACCAAACTCATAAACTTCCTGCACATATTTTAACTCTCTAAGTAAGATAGCTCATCCCATAAACCCTCTTTTTAAACCCTTCTTTTAAACCTCTTGCACATCTAACTACCATACATATTTTCTTTCATACTTGATGGTTTTCTGTTGTTTACCCTTTAAAAAATGTCCTTTAAAAGAGGCAATAACAGTAGACCTCATCTTAAAAATCATTATATCCCAATTAAGTTAGCAAGTTTGTAACAGAACACAGGAGTACACCTGGAAACAGGGAATTAGCATACATACCAGGAGAATGAAGAAATTCCAATGAATTTCTCAGAAATCAGTTTTCCTTTCTGGCTGTTAGATGTGTTGGTATTACACATGGGAAAACAAACTTTTTTAAAGGAATTATAAAAGTGATGTTATTAGATCCTAGGTAAAAACATAATATCATCTTTTGTGAACCTTCATAGAAATCAAGATAAAACAAAATATTTTAGTCAGTACGTACTCAGGCCTTTTATGTTGTTCTTAAGTGTGCACGTGCATTTAAATTGAGCATGCCACATAATAAAGAGTCAAAAAAAACCAAGATGTAATTATAAGCGCGCAATAATTTGAAATGGCCATACCTTTGTTATTTTGAAACATAAAACACACATATTATGGAAAATCCAGATAACTAAGCAAATCAAAACACTTAAAGTAACTCTTAAAATGAGATCATCATAAACACAGCATAAAAAAATGACAGACAGTTCTTCTGGCCCCTCCAGCACAGGGGGGCAGAGGCTTTCTTTCCTTAAAACAAACATTTACCGCCCTAGAAAGTGGGCCATTCATCAGAACAGAGGGTGGTAAATTTCATCCCCCAGGAGGCCGGCTGGTCTGGAAGGCCGGCCACCCTGCCAGTTTCCTTTCCTGATATCCCTAACGTCCGTCCGATGGTTGATCATCAAGTCTAGGGGCGTTGATTGAGTCTGTCCCATTGTATATTGAATTTCTTGGATACAAAAATACCCCAGGAACACAGAGAACGACACACAAATGAACCCGACAAATATCTGCAGCACCCGGTCCTTAAGCACTCGCTCGAGCGGTTTTTCTCCCGGGGAAAAAAAGAAGAAGAAGAAGAAGAAGAAGAAGAAGAAGAAGAAGAAGAAGAAGAAGAAGAAGAAGCCGGCAACAGAGGAGCTCGGAGGCCCGCTGCAGTTGGGGCGTATCCTCCTTCTCCAAAAAGTTTCACCATGAGCTCAGTTGGGAATATACCATCCAACTGCAGCTTACTCGACAGGGTTGGGTTCAATTGGGAATATACCGTCCAATTGCCCAAGCCTTATGGGGGAGTTCAGCTGGGAATATACCGTCCAACTGAGCCCAGCTGGGAATATACCATCCAACTGCGGCTTACCCCCTGCTGCCCCCGGGGTCAGGGCGTCCCCTTTGCCCTGTGAGGTCTCGGGTACGTCTACCCACCTCTCGACGGGTACAGCCCCAATTTCGTCCCACCTAGGTGGCCTGGAAAAGAAACTGACACGAGAGACCACAGACACAATGCACAAGACACAGGACAATTCAGGAGCTCCACTTACCTCCAACCCTGGTCGTCGGCTCCTCCAAGTTGGGTCAGGGGCATCCCGGACGAGCCCCCATATGTTGGAACCGAGGTTCCCTTTTGGGCCCCTTACCCAGACCCCCGAAGGAGACACGAGGACCACCGAGTTGCTGTAAGGACAAGAGGCAAGAATTTATTATTAAAAACTAGCGCGCCAGGGCCGCCTCCCTGCTCAGGCAAAAGAGAACGGCCCCGACTGAATTTGGGGCAGGGTTTTTATAGGAAAGCAACTGCATTTGAGCAAATACATGCAGTAAAAATTCCACTACACACAGGGAGGTTGAGTCGGTTCACAGATGTTTCAGCCGATAACCTCGCCCCGGGCGGTTCCCGGCACGCCCAGGGGGAGAAGTTCAAAGAAGTTCAAAAGGTGAGATATGCAGGCAGGCTCTGGTCAGCCCACCCGCGGTGAGTTGGCGCCTGCAGGAGAGTTTGGTCAGCAAGCGGGCAGGCTCTGGTCAGCCCACCCTCGGTGAGTTGGCGCCTGCAGGAGAGTTTGCCGCTGGCGGGAGATTTGAATTTTTCGCTGGTGGGAACTTGGGCTTCACAGCGGGAACCTGAGTTCCACAGTACTACAATTTATTTGAGCTACAGTCCCAGTTATTCCAACATGTGGACAAGTAGACTGCAGTTAATGTGTATTTTCAGAAGTACAAACAAACCCAGTTTCAAAAGAAGCTAGAGAAAATAGTTCATGAGTTCATTAATTTTAAAGTGAAAAACTTCTGTTAATCCTGGGTCTTATAAAAATTATTCAGAAAAATGTCTATGAGTCAGTGTCAAAGTGCAGCACTTAAAAAATTATTTTAAGATATGAAAGTATCTCAGAATTCATGGTATTTTCAGGGAAGTGCAACTGTAGGTGATGTTTGAATACCAAATGAAGTGGAAACCCTCATGCAGAAAATAAACTACTTTGATTCCTTAGGAAATTGTGCCACATTCTGTCCTTACTTCTCAATGACTTTAATCCTTGATCCTACAATCAGAAATTTTATTAATGGAATAAGGGGAAAAAGAATTCTCAGCTAGCTTGAGGAAATATACTCTGGTATTATTTCACTTTAAGGGCCTCATCTACAAATATAAACAGACAAGAAATAAGTTTACATTTCAGGAAAACAAATGGCATGGAAAAGAACAAAATAAGAACCAACTTCTTAGAAATCAGTTATTTCAGAGTACAAAAGATGAAATTGATGAGAGTACTTAATTCATGTCATCAAATTTGCAGGTAGGTATCTTCCTACTGAGCTGCCTTGCCAACCTAACATTTCCTTATAATCCTAGCACTTAACCGATGAGGAAAGGAAGATGAGGAATTTACAGTCCTCTTTGGCTACCCAGAGAGTCCAAGGTCATGACACATTGTCTTAGAACATAGATGCACAAACAATACAGCACTATCAAAATTTCATTTTTCTACCCAGGAATTCATGTACCAGTGTTAAAATTTGTATGTAAGTTCTATGGATCTAGCAGAGTTAAAGCAAGTTGGAAAGGAAGAGCAAAGTAGAACACACACTTCCCCTTTGCAAAATTAATTCATTTCAGCGAATGATGCTAAGACAGTTCCATATTCACACGTAAAATGAAGTTGTTCTCCGGGCTCACAACATGTACAAAAATCACATAAGAATGGGTCAAACTCCTTAACTTAAAAAGATTGAAACTATAAAACTTTTAGAACACACCTTAAGCTTATAACTTCATGACTTCGAATATGGCAATGGATTCTTAGCTATAAGATATATATACATATAAGCAACAAAAGAAAATGTTGATTAATTTTATGATGTCATATTTTTTAAAAGAAACACTTTTTTGACTTAAAGGACGTTATTAGAAAGATGAAATCAATATAATAGGGGCAAATGTTTCTAGATAATTCATGTGATAAGAAAACTGTGATCATAATTTATGAAAAACAGTTAAATCTCAAAATAATCAAGTTTTTTAACCAAACCTGACTTCAACAGACATTTCTACAAAGGAGATACATCAGTGGTTATACATGACAGAAGATGCTTAACATAATTATGTATTTATTTGGGACTTTATTTTATTTATTTTTCTTTTAAAAGTTTTATTCTTTAACAGTTTCATACATTTTTACTAGACCCCATCCTCTCCCTTTTCCCACAGCAAACCTTCTTCTCAGTCTCCCTCCTATTTTCATGTCTTTTTGCATGTATGGTCCACTGATTTTTATGTGGGTTTCCTGACAGGTATATGCCTAATCACTTGATGAAGCATGAACGATATATCAGTGGGTATAACATTGAGGAAAATAACTTCCCTTTCTCTCACATCTGGAATTAACCCTCAGTAGTCCCTGAGAGAGGTGTAGTGCTTCTTCAGGTCTTGCCACTTCCATGGTGAAATATTAGTAGGCAAAATCTTACACAGGTTTTGTGGAAGTAATTCAGCTGCAGTGAATACGTGGGTGCAACAGCCCTGCCATGTCTAGAAAATACTTTCTGGGAACACTTCTCCCGACCCTTGCACTTGCATTCTTACCATTCCCTTTTCTGTGATGTCCCCAGAATTTGGGGGTGTGAGGGGCATTTTAGATGTCTTATTTAGGCCGAGGAGTACACTGTCACTTTTGATCTGCATTTTGTCCATTTGTAATTCTCTATATTCTACATCTTTTATTGTAAAGTGAAACTTGTCAGTTGAAGACTGAGAGATGCTGTTATCAATAGTAACCACAATTAATTATTAAGGAAATGAAAATAAAATCATAATGAAACATCAATTCTCAAAAAGTAAATGCGCTACATGATCCAACAAGTCCTTCCTTAGGAGATACACACACACACACACACATGCAATTTTCACATGAATATTGGTACTATTATTAATAATCACAAAAAAGTGGAAATAATCCAAGTGTCCATCAGAGGATGGATAAAAAAGATTGGTAAATTCACAGAGCAAAATATTATTCACAAATGAAAATAATTTCAGTACTAATATAGCATCAATAAACTTTGTAAACATCATGCTAAAGAAATAATTCAGAAGGACTGGAGAAATGGCTCAGTAATTAAAGCCTTCGCTCTGCAATCTAAAGAACATGAATACAGATACTCAGATCATACATAAAAATGCTAGGAGGTGTGGTAATCTGTCTGTACTTCTAGCCCTGGAATTAGAGTCTAGGAATTGTCAAAATAATCTGGCTAGCTGTATTATTCCTAATGGTTTCCTTTGGCTTAATTGGAGATTCAGACTTTGCTGATATCACCCTTGGATATCCACAAGCACACACACTCATGAACTTGTGTAAATGCATACACTCACTTAGAAACACACACACACACACGCACACACATGCACACACATGAACACATACATAAAAGGAGAAAAAGAACTCAGGAACAAAAGGCTTATTCATATACAGAATAGGAAAATCTATAGTAAAAGTCTATTGTTTTGTAGGAATGGAATGAGAAGGAAATTGGAAGTGATTGCTAACATATTTGGAATTTCTTATTGGAACCATGAAACTGTTTTAGAATTAGTGTTGAATATTGTAAAGTTTTTTGTATACCAAACTAAATTTTCACGTGATCTTAAAAGTACTTTTTTTGAACATTTTTTATTATTATTTCTGCTCATACAAACATAATAGGTACACCACTTCCCTCCCTCCCTTCTCCTCCCCCTGAACCCCCTGCTCCCCCTCCCCTCACCCCTCCCTCCCCATCCCCCAGTGCCTCCCCCCAATCCCCAGAGAGTCCTTTAATGTGCATGCCAGACTCTCCTCTGGGCCCTTCTCTCCGATGACGTACAAGGACCCAGTTGTATTTCCCTGAACCCTTTCCTGTGCTCCCCTTAAGCATAGGAACACTACTGTGGCTGACAATCCCTTGTCTCCAAGGATCTTGGTGCCTTTAGCAGATGCTAGACTTTATGAGGTCAATAGTGTATCGGACATTGCGCAGGGCATGCAAAGTCCATTTATGATTGCTTCGGCCCTAACTTGTGTGGAGTATCTTGCAAATCATTGCTCCTTTCATCCTTTTGTTCTTACACTCTTACCGCCCCCTCTTCCGCAAATGTCCCTGAGCTTCAGGATGGGGAGAGATTAGGCTGGCCTAGTTCTAAGTGGTAGATATAGAGTCTCTGAAGTTCTGGATTGTGGTTTGTTGATTTTCTTTTGCGGTTTTGCTGCTCTGCAATGCCCTTCACTCCATCCTGATGGGTATTGGATGTCACCCCCTGGCCAGAGACAAAAAGCTGTTAAACTGGAGTCTTGTTATAATAGCACATTCAAGGTTAGATGTAATAAAAGTAGGAAACCACAGTGAGGGAGGGATCAATGGGCCATAAAAGTACTTTTTATATTATAGGTCATACATATCAATTAAAAGCTATTATCTGAGAAAAGTATATACCAGATCATTGCCATTAATCAAGAGAATAATATGATTATAGTTTACATGTATTACAAGAAAATAAAAAATTAAACCAGAATGTTTTGTTCAACGATTGTCACTAGGTAAAATAATATCAATAATTAGCATCAGAAGCAATGTATCCAATTCCTGTTGCTGTTTGTACCAGTTACTCTTTTCTATTGTTGCTGTGAGAAGCACTCAGGCCTAAACAACTTAACGGGAGAAAGGGGAGATTTATTTAACTCACTGTTCCAGAGGGGAGATACAGTCCATTATGGTGGGAATAGCATGGCTGGCAACAGAAGCTGAGGCTGCCTAGGTCACATCCATCATGGAGGTTGAATGCTGCTGTAAGCTCAAGAGCAGATGCACTAACTGAAGTAGGGTGGGGATAACCAACCTCAAGGCCCACCCCCTGTTACTGTCTTCCTCCAACAAGGCTTCACTTACTACAGAGACATGATCTGCCCCAAACAACAAAAGTTTCAAACACATGTGCTTATGTGGGACAACTCACATTTCAAACCATGACACTATTTTTATTTGTTATAGATTATGATTATATTGTGGGAGAGTTAGCAAGAACATCATGAAACAGAAATAACATATATCACTATTGAAAATAAGAAGGAAGTAGTTTCCTTCTTAGCATGTTGTGTGTTTGTTCCTTGAAAAAAAAACCCCAAGAAGTTCAATGTAAAAATAATTATAATAGAATGAATAAAAATAATGAGGATATATATATATGACAAATAGTTTATGTTTAAATTACATAAATTAGTGCATGAAACCAGAAAATGTCACTTAATTTTTATTGAATACGTGTGTATGTATCAGAAAGAACTTGAGTTTGTGTGCCTATGGAATCACCAACGGTAGCACTGGGAATCATCTTGCATTTCTCTGTTTGCTTGTTGTTTAGCTCTGGGGTTTCCCAGGTTCCACTTTCCAGATTTGGAATAACAGTCCACCACCCTATCTGTCTGACATTTTTTATGTGGGATCTAGAGATCTGAGTTTGGGTCCTTTCATTTGTGAGGCAAAGGGTTTAATCCCTGAGCCGTCTCTCCAACTCCCCGAAAATTTCATTCTAAGGCCAAGGAGGCAAAATTTTAATAACAGATAAGCTTGTTTTATAAAACTTGAGATTATGTGAAGAATGCAAAAGTTTGAGAACTATATAAAAAGATAACCATGAAGCAAGTTCATAATTATGGAGAACAATGCTGAATAGTTTTAAATTGTTAAATTATATTCAGAAAAACTTATTGAGTCTAATATAATTCCTTTTTGCATGTATTTAGGTGCTGGAGTGTGTGTGTGTGTGTGTGTGTGTGTGTGTGTGTGTGTGTGTGTATTAGAGGGCTCTGTGAATGCATGTGGAGCTCTAAAGGTGACTTTGGAAGTCATCCTGGATTATTCTACTTCCTTATCATTTTGCTCTTAGATATCCCAGGGGCCACTTTTCAAGGTCTGAGATGCTGTCATTTATGCCTGGTGTTTTTAATGTGTGATCTGGGATTCAAACTCATGTCCTTCCCTTTTGAGCCAATGGCTTAGCCCCTGAGTCATCTCCCTGGTCCTTAATGTAACATTTATTCTAAACTTTTGAAGAATTTATATTGGAAAATAATGAAAATAAGGATCATGGAAAGGGATAGTGAAACAAATCAAGTGAGACAAACTCTGTAAATGGAGAGTAATTAGAGAGGCCTTGTCACATTATTTAACCTAAGTTTATCTCCCTCCCAATCTATGTGGAGTTTTGAAGAGAAGTAGAGAATAGAATTTGGGGCGGAGGCAGTTACAAGGAGCTGGGTAGACTGGGGATTAGTAAGATGTATTTTTTTTTAAGATTTTTTTTTTATTTCAGCTCATATAAACTTATTAGGTACACCAATTCCCTCCCTCCCTCCTCCTCCCCCCGTACCCCCTGCTCCCCCTCCCCACCCCTTTTATTCCCCATCCCCCAGTGTCTCCCGCCCCAATTCCCAGAGAGTCCTTTCTTGTGCATGTCTGATTTTCCTCTGGGCCCTCCTCTCCGATAACGTACAAGGACCCAGTGGCCTTTCCCTGAATCCTTTCCCGTGTTCCCCTTAGGTATAGGAACACTGCTGTGGCTGCCAATCCCTTGCCTCCAAGGATCTTGGTGCCTTTAGCAGATGATGCTAGACTTTGTGAGGTCAACAGTGTGTTGGACAATGCGCAGGGCATGCAAAGTCCAATTATGATTGCTTCAGCCCTAACTAGTATAGAGTATCTTCCATATCATTGCTCCTCCCATCCTTTTGCTCTTACACTCTTACCGCCCCCTCTTCCGCAAATTTCCCTGAGCTTCAGGATGGGGAGAGACTAAGCTGGCCTAGTTCTAGGTGGTTGATATAGAGTCTCTGAAGTTCTGGATTGTGGTTTGTTGATTTTCTTTTGCAGTTTTCCTGCTCCTGCAATGCCCTTCACTCCATCCTGGTGGGCATTGTATGTTACCCCCTGGCCAGAGACAAAAAGCTGTTAGAGTCTTGTGATAAAAGCACATTCAAAGGTAGATGTAATAAAACTGGGAAACCATAGTAAGGGAGGAGTCTATCACCCATTTGCAAAATGGTTACTTTTTATCTGCCAGACTATATGCCCACCTCTTCTGGTGAGATCACACCCCCTCAGTAGTAAATGATCAGGAACAAAAGTCTGTGAACTTAATCAGATGTCTCATTACTTATTTGGGTCCTTGGTGGAGGCCTATTTTCCCTGCTGTAACATGGTCCCTTCTCTCCTTGTTTCTGGTGTGGCCCTCCTACCCCATCCCTCCTGTTCATAATCCTGGCAATTACTGTCTCTAGGTGGGCTGGGTGGGTTTGGTACTAGGAGCCACCTATTAGGGAGTACATACGGCGCTTAATTTTCTGGGTCTCGGATACTTCACTTAATATAATTGTTTCTAATAACATCCATTTCCCGGCAAATTCCAGTAATTCATCATTTTTGATGGCTGAGTAGTACTCCATTGTACAGATGTACCACAGTTTCCTTATCCACTCATCAACTGTTAGACATTTGGGCTGATTCCATGACTTTGCTATTGTAAACAGTGCTGCTATGAACATGGTCGTGCTTGTGCTATCGAGGTGAACCTCTGCTGTATGGGGGGTTATTCCCAAAAGTGGAATAGCAGGGTCATATGGCATTTCAATCTTTAATTTCTTTAAGAATCTCCAGACGGCTTGCCAGAGTGGCTGTATGAGCCTGCATTCCCACCAGCAATGTAGGAGAGTTACCCTCTCTCCACATCCTCTCGAGCATTTGTTGTTGTTTGTATTGTGGATTTTTGCCATCCTGCCCGGGGTGAGATGATATCTCAGGGAAGTTTTGATTTGCATTTCCCTGATGGCTAAGGAAGTGGAGCATTTTTTCAGATATTTGTTAGACATTTTAATTTCATCCCTGGTAAAGTTTCTTTTAAGTTCCAGGGCCCATTTTTTAATTGGACCAATAGTTTCGTTGGTGTTTAGTTTTCTAAGTTCTTTGTGCACTCTGGACAGCAGAGTTCTATCAGATGTGTGGTTAGTGAACATTTTCTCCCATTCTGTGGGTTGCCTTTGAGCTCGCGTTATAATCTCTTTATCTGAACAGAAGCTCTTTAATTTCACCAGATCCCAACTGTTGAGAGTTGGTAGCAGTGACTGTGCCATTGGATGTCTGTTTAGGAACTGTTGGCCTAGCCCAATCATCTCGAGGGAGTTCCATATCGTTTCAACTATGGTTTTTATAGTCTCCGGACTGAAATCAAGGTCCTTGATCCATTTGGAATTAAGTCTTGTACATGGTGACAAGTACGGGTCCAGCTTTAATCTTCTGCATGTGGAGATCCAGTTTTGCCAGCACCATTTGTTGAAGATGCTGTTCTTTTTCCATTGGATTCTTTGGGCCCCTTTGTCAAAGACCAAATGGCTGCAACTTTGTTGGCTTATATCTGGGTCTTCAATCCTTATCCATTGATCTGTATGTCTATTTTGGAACCAGTACCAGGCTGTTTTTATAACTATGGATTTGTAGTATAGACTAAAGTTTGGTATGGCAATACCTCCAGCTGTGTTTTTGTTACTCAGGATTGTCTTTGCTATCCTGGGTCTTTTGTGCCTCCATATTAACTTTGAGATTGTTTGGTCAACTTCTTTGAAGAATTGCTTTGGGATTTTGATTGGTATAGCATTGAATCTGTATATTGCCTTTGGTAGGATGGTCATTTTTACGATGTTGATTCTGCCAATCAAGGAACAAGGGAGGTCTTTCCACCTTCTGGTGTCTTCTGCTATTTCTTTCTTTAGGGTTTTAAAGTTTTCATTGTAAAGGTCTTTTACCTCCTTGGTTAGGTTTATACCAAGTTATTTCATTTTTTTAGGGGCTATAGTAAATGGGATGTTTTCTCTCAAGGCTTTTTCACTTCTTTCATTCTGGGCATATAGGAAGGCCTCTGATTTTTGCACATTTATTTTGTATCTTGCCACCCTGCTGAACTTCTCAATTAGTTCCAGGAGCTTCCTGGTGGAGTTTTTGGGATCCCTCAGGTATAAGATCATGTGATCTGCAAATAGGGAGAGCTTGATTTCTTCCTTGCCGATTTGAATCCCTCTTATGTCCCTTTCTTGTCTTATGGCTTCAGCTAACACTTCAAGTATAATATTGAATAGGAGTGGTGAGAGTGGACAGCCTTGTCTAGTTCCTGATCGAAGTGGGAATGCTTCCAATTGTTCCCCATTGAGCATAATCCTTGCCATGGGCTTGTTGTATACAGCTTTTATTATATTGATAAAGGTTCCTTCCATTCCCACTGTCTCTAGCGTTTTGATCATAAAAGGCTTTGGATCTTGTCAAAAGCTTTTTCTGCATCTATCCAGAGTATCATGTGGTCTTGGACTTTGGACTGGTTTACATGATGAATTACATTTATTGATTTTCGTATGTTGAACCAACCTTGTGTGCCGGGGATGAAGCCTACCTGGACCCCGTGAATGATCTTTTTAATATGTTTTTGAATCTGATTTGCTAAGACTTTGTTGAGAATCTTTGCGTCTGTGTTCATCAGGGAGATCGGCCTATAGTTTTCTTTTTTAAGTGAATCTTTATTAGGTTTTGGGATTAAAACGATATTAGCTTCATAGAAGGAATTTGGTAGTGTTCCTTCCTTTGCTATTTGATGGAACAGTTTAAGGAGTATTGGTGTTATTAACTCCTTAAATGTCTGGTAGAACTCTGTGCTGAATCCATTTGGTCCAGGACATTTTTTGGTGGGAAGATTCGAGATTACTTCCTCAATTTCCTTATATGTTATAGGACTATTTAAATAATTCACAACTTCCTGATTCAATTTAGGTAAGTTGTGTTTACTTAGAAATTCATCCATCTCTTTTGTGTTGTCAAACTTCACAGAGTATATGTTTTTGAAATATGATGTTATAATTCTCTGGATTTCTTGGGTATCAGTAGTGTTAACTCCATGTTCATTTCTAATTATGTTAATTTGGGTTTTCTCTCTCTTGCTTTTGGTTAGTTTAGCTAGGGGTGTATCAATCTTATTGATTTTTTCAAAGAACCAGCTTTTTGACTGGTTGATTTTTTCTACCGTTTTCTTAATCTCGATTTCAGATATTTCTCCCCTTATTTTGCTAATCTCCTCTCTTCTACTACTTTTGGGATCAGATTGCTCTAGTTTCTCTAAAGCTTTAAGCTGCATTGTTAAGTTGTTTATTTCTGATGTTTCCATTTTTTTGATGTAGGCATCAAGAGCTATGAACTTACCTCTTAGGACAGCTTTCATTGTGTCCCAGAGATTTTGGTAAGTTGTATTTTCGTTATCATTCACTTTCAGGAAATCTTGAATTTCCTTTTTAATTTGTTCCTGAATCCAGTTCTCATTCAGCAGCATAGTGTTAAGTTTCCAGGAGTTAGTGTATTTTCTCTTGTTTGTTGTGTTGTGGATGTCCAGCTTTAGGCCGTGGTGGTCTGATAGGGCACAGGTTAACATTTCAACTTTCTTGTATATGTGTAGATTCATTTTGTGGCCCAACATGTGATCTATTTTGGAGAAAGTTCCGTGTGCTGCTGAGAAAAATCTGTATTCTTTGGTGCGTGGGTGAAAAGTTCGATAGAGATCTGTAAGGTCCATTTCTTTCAGGGTTTGATTAAGTTCCAAAGTGTCTCTGTTAAGCTTTTGACTTGTTCATGTATCCCATGTTGATAGGGCAGTGTTGAAGTCCCCAAGAATTATCGTTTGGGGCTTGATTTCTTGCTTTAGACACGGTAGGGTTTTTTTAATGAATGTGGAGGGGCCCGTATTGGGTGCATGTGTGTTCAGTATTGTGAAGTCTTCCTGGTGAATTGTACCTGTGACTAAAATGTAGTATCCATCCGTGTCTCTTATCATTTTCTTTGGTTTGAAGTCCACTTTGTCTGATAGCATAATGGCTACCCCTGCCTGTTTTCTGCTTCCATTTGCTTGTAGAATTGTTGACCAGCCTTTTGTTTTTAGAGTGTGCCTATCTTTTGTGGTGAGATGGGTTTCCTGCAGGCAGCAGATTGATGGATTGTCATTTTTAATCCAAGTTTGTAATCTGTGTCTCTTGATCGGTGAATTAATTCCATTAACATTTAGTGTTATAATGGAAAAACTATTGTTAATTCCAGACATTTATTATGTTTAGTAGCTTTTATAAGTATATTGCTTCGCTTTTAATGGTGTTATATTTGCCTTCTGTTCTCCTGGATATGCCTGTTTTTTTCTTCACACTTGAGTATCATTTCTAGCATTTTTTGAAGGCCTCGTTTGGTGGACATGTATCCCTTAAAGTTGTTTTGTGCTGGAAAGTTTTTCTTTCTCCCTCGATCATGACTGATAGTTTTGCAGGGTAAATCAGCCTGGGTTGACATTTTTGCTCATTCAATACTTGAAGTATGTCTCTCCAAACTCTTCTTGCTTTTACTGTTTCGACTGAGAAGTCATTTGTTATTTTAATAGGTTTACCTTTAAAAGTGACTTGTTTTTTCTCCCTTGAAGCTCTCAGCACCAGTTCTTTCTCTTGAATGTGGAGTGTTTTAACTATTATTTGCCGCAACGTGCTTCTATTTTGGTCGTATCTGTTTGGGGTGCAGAATGCCTCTTGTACATGGATGGGCCTCTCTTTTTTTAGATGCGGAAAATTTTCGTTGATGATCGTTTGAAAAATTTCCTCAGGGGTGGTATTTTGAGATTCTTGCTCTGGTATTCCTTGAATACGCATGTTAGGCTTCTTCAGAGTGTCCCATATCTCTTGGATATTTCTCTCAAGTATCTTTTTGGCTTTAACAACCTCTTCCACTGAGCTGGTTAGTACTCCCACTTTATCTTCAAGGTCTGAAAATCTGTTTTCTGCTTTGTTTGTTGTGCTGATAAGACTCTCTGTGGAGTTCTGGGTTGAAGATAACTTGTCTTGTAGCTCAGTTTTAAACTCTGCTTGAGTCTGTTTTAACTGCTCTATGCCACTTTTTGTTTCTTGCACTGTTTTTCTCAACTCCTCCAGATGTCTGTTGTGTTCCTCTTCAAAGCGATTGATTCGATTATTTAATTCCTCCCGGATTTCCTCTTTCATAGTATTGAACATAGTAATGATCATATTTTGAAAGACTTTATCCTGGGTGAGGCTTTCTTGGCCTTTTTCCGCGGGTTTGTTCTTGTTGGAGTCTAACATTATGGGATTAATTTCTTCTGTGGGAAATTTGTTTACTTGAGTGTTGCTTCTCATGGATTTGCACTTTGACTTTGGCATTGTCATTTTAACTCTTAAGATCTCTCAATTTCACTAAACTGAATTATTTGGCCTGGGGTCCTGGTGGGCGGGCGCGGGCGGAGACTTACCTAGGGCGCGGGTTGTGGCCTGGCTGGACCGCGCGCATCCCGACTGGCGGAGCGGGGTGGGGTGTAAAGGGAGGATGGGGGCGTTGGCGTGGAGCTATTTAACCCGAGGGCAGCTGGGGCGGGGCCCGGGCACAGGGGGAGGTCCTCCTCGTCCCTCGGCCCCCGTGTGCGGCTCCGGCTGGATGCTGGGAGTCGGAGCCGGGTCCCTGTGGGCTGACCTGGGGTCCTGGTGGGCGGAGCCCGGGCGGAGACTTACCAAGGGCCCGGGGTGAGGCCCGGCTGGACCGCGCACGGGCGTCCTGACTGGCGGATTGGGGTGGGGTGTAAAGGGCAGTAAGATGCATATTAAAGAAGATGAAATCTAATGTAAAGAAGAGGAGGAAGTTCAGGAGATCTGCAGTACAACACGGTAAATACAGTTACTGAAGATGTATTCTGTATTTGAAGATTGCTAAGAGAATAGATTTTAGTGTTTTGCCATACAAAGATCTAGCTAATTAATATATTAATTCACTTAGTTAAATCATTCTACAGTGCATCGGAATAGCAAAATATGTTGCATATAATGAAAACATACCATTTTATTGAAAAACCAAAATAAATACATAAATTTAAAGAGAATCTTATAGTAAGCAGAGTCAAAGACTGGGAAGAGAAAATGACCTCCCCCCTTTTTTTTTTTTTAATAAAAAGGAGAGTCCTATATTTTGATTTTACAGTGGGCACTGTAAGTTTATGTAGCTGCTCCTGATTAGGTGTCCTGAATAAGGCAGTTAAGGTTTGGATAGCTGCATCAGGGGAACAGGAGATGGAGTATGTAACAGTATCTCTCAAGAGCATTCATGAATTTGGACTGAAACTAATTTGCATTGTGTGTCATCTGTCTAGAAGCATTCCTCATCAATTTGACTGTTACTGGTGATTTCAGAGCTAGTGTAATAGGAATATAACACCAAAATCAAGGAAGCAGCCTTTATATATATATATATATATATATATATATATATATATATATATATATTAAGGCTTTTCAGTGTTAGAGTTAACAGTCAATGGCTCTTTGAACACACTGACCATGAGCACCAGGAAAGAAAGCATTCTTAAACTTCTGATGCAATCATGGAAAAACATTTAGCATTTAGCTTTTCAAGGCTGCTTGGCACCTTCATCATCTCTTTGTCAAATGTCCCTAATTGTAGGGAAATGGATGATGGAAATTCTGTTCTCTATATCTCCCTCTCTCTTGCTCACATGCTCTTGTGTTTTGATTATTTGTTTCAGTACTGTCAGTAATTTTTTCAGGCATAATATAAAACAAAGCATCTCATAGCAAAATTCAGTCCTTTTCTCAAAGATCAAGGAAAGTAGTTCTATTTTCTCAAGGTCAGACAGATTTGCTCTGGTTCCTAAACTCAAAAATTCATATTTGAAACATGTCTTTCTCTTTTAGCCTTAAATTTGAAAATGCTACTGTCATCACAAGTTTTTCTTGCTGGCTGAAGTGATAGTATTCTGTGAGGAGGTAAGCATTAACATTAATTTGGGCCTTTGCAAGCTAACATCTGCTTTTACTTTTAGTTTGAGGCCATGTATTGGTTTCACTACACATATAGCCTCTCTAGTTGGGGAAGATAGGCACATAAAAATGCAATTTCTCAGCAATGTTACTCTGAACTACTTTATTATACAGCTAGCAGTTTGGCAAACATTGTGTTCAGTGACCTGGTTGATTCCCTGTGCACACATGACTTCTTTCTTGCTTTTTTATAAAGGCATTAGATTCCATGACTTGAGACCAAAAACATTATCAAATGGGAAGTGTTAGTGTTTCTCAGTAGTGATTTTCTGGTCTCGCTTGAGTTGTTAGAGAATAGGCCCACATCTAAGAAGCTTGACCTCTTCCAAGGAGAACAGTGGTTGAACAGACAGATCAGTTGATTACTTAGTGCTTTAAGTGACTTCCTGTATCCGTATGCAGTTCATAGACTAATTCATAGCTATATGTTTCTCCCAAATTTAGAATCTTTGATCCCAGCCCCCCCCCTACCAAATGAAGTCTCATGAATTTCTCCTGATTGAGGAGAAATAAATGAAGCCTGTCACACAGAACACAGGAATTTAATAAAAAGATATGTGCTACTAGTTTCTTTTTCCCTCACCCTGTTATTCTAGTTCAGGTAACCATGTCTCTTACTACTCCATACTGATAAGCCACGATCATCAGGGGGAACATTGAACCTGCACTGTTCTCACTTGTTCCTATCTTAAGTTACCTTCCTTTGACTTAAAATGAATAATTAGCTACCAGGATTTCTTTGTGCTGCCTGCCCACTCAAATTGCTGAATACTGTGTTCTGTTGCTCTCTGAGGATACAGGGGTCACTGTAGGGAGACTCTTTTGCCTAATCCCTCACTTTGTCAATAGCTTAACTCTACCATAGAGTTGTTATTGCATTTCCTGGAGACATCTTTTTTCTATCTGGCAAAGTCTATTCCTTTTAGTTGACAATCTTCCTCAGTTGTATTCCACTTGGATTAATGTTTTAGTTTCTAGTTTTGGCAGAAAAACAGAGAATGCCCATTGGGATGCCATCATAACCTTTACAACCGACTTTCCGAATTGGTAGGGCAGAAGCAGACTTTTTCCTTTTTTTATTTGTTTCCACTCATACAAACTTAATAGGTACCCTGGTCCCCTTCCACCCTCCACCCCTCCCTGGATCCCTTTGCTCCCTCCCCCCTTTTCCCCTTCCTCCCCCCCCCTTTCTCCCAGTACCCTCTCCCCGCCATCCCTGGAGCATCCTTTAGTGTGCATGTCAAACTTCCTTCAGAAGCAGACTTTTTCATCACAGAGATACTCACAAAGATAAGGAAGGGCCAGTGAGATGGCTCAGCAGATAAAGGCACTTGCTGCCTAGCCTAACAGTTTAATCCCTGAGCCTAGTTGGTGGAAGGAGAGAACTGTCTCTTCTGTGTTGTCCTATGACCTCCATATATGTGTGTCCCCTTACAAGACAAACAAATTAAAATGCAAAATTTAAGATAACAAAGATGAGAATCAGTTATAAGGAAGGTAGAAGAAGGATTTCACAAGTTCAGTGGTACAGGTAAGTGTTTAAAAGGGAGAGTATGCAGATATCATTGAAAAGGTTCCCTTGTCATTTCTCATACTTGCATCTTTCTGTTTTTAAAATAAAATTTCAATTTTAAAATTATTAGAGATGCTTTTTCTACCATCAACCTGCATTCTCAGTGTCTCCTCCCATCATGTCCTTCCAAGTTCCTGAAAGTCATTCTTAATTTCATTCTTTCTCCCTCCACTCACCCTTCCCCATCTCTACTGATCACTACTTCTACAAGATTGACTTACTGGTTTCCTTAAATGATTAGAAACTTGTGATATTTGTCTTTCTGTGTAAAGCCTGGTTTACTAAGTATGTTTTTTAGTTCCATCAATGTTATTGCAAATGACAGCATTTCGTTGTTTTTTAAATTTTTTTATTATTTATTCAATTGTGCATGTGTGTGTGTGCGTGTGTGTGTGTGTGTGTGTGTGTGTGTGTGTGTGTGTGCGTGTGTGTGTGTAGAACCACGGACAAATTTGGGAAGCACCATGGATGCCTCCACCTCCTCCTTGTTTACTCTGCCCCCAGGATTCACAAGCTCTGCCCTACCAGGACCAGAAACACAGGCCGCCCCTGCTCCCCCCACCCCGGGCGTCTATACGTGGGGTCTAGGATCCAAACTCAGGATCTTCCACCTGCAAGGCAGAGGCTTAACCCCTGAGCCACCTCTCCAGCCCCTTCGTTCTTTTTTGAATAGTATTCCATTGTGTAAAATTATCACATTTTCTTTTTCAGTCATTCTTTTTCTGAAAGACATCTGGTTTGATCCTCTATGGTGATTAATGTTGCAATAAATATGAAAATGTAAGTATTATTTTGATGTAAAGATCATGGCTGGGGAAATAGTAGTCTTTTCTTCCAATCCAACCCAAGAATTTGGGTTTGTTTCCCAGAACCCATGTAAACAAACAAGCAAACAAACAAAAAAACATAAAACCTTATTGTGGTGGCACACACTTGTAAACCCAGGTTGGAGAGGCAGAAATAGGTCAATCCCTGGGGCTTGGGAGCTAGCTAGTCCAGCCCATTTAGTGAGCTCCAGGACAGAGAGAAAACTTGTCTCAACAAAACAAAACAAACCAAAGCAAGAAAAACAAAGCAAAGGCAGTGACGCTTCAGAAATGACACCTGAGGAGATTATCTGGGGCATATACACAGAGATGCAGACAGAGAGAGAGAGAAAGAGAGAGAGAGAGAGAGAGAGAGAGAATACCTATTATTTCTCTGCAACTTTATCCTTGCCTGCGTTTTTCATTTCTAAATTTGTACTTGTCTGATGATTCCTTTTAGAAGTGCTTATTTAATTCTTCAGGAATTTCTGCTTTGGCATTCATCATTTTTGAAAGAATACTTTTATCAGAGAGAGAGAAAATACAAAAGAGAGAGCCTGGAAAAATGGTTCATCAGATAAAGGCACTTATGTGCAATCTAACACCTGAACTTGATTCTTGCAGACCATATGATGGAAATAGAGAACGGACTCCAGAAAGTTACCATCTGATTATCATGTACACACCATGCCATGTGCACACCAGCCCTTTCTCTCTCAAAAATATTTTAAAAAGAAATGTATTAGCTCTCTCACAGTGTGTGTGTGTGTGTGTGTGTGTGTGTGTGTGTGTGTGTGTGTGTGAACTTGCGTCTCCAGTTTTGCAGACAGGTGTCTTTATTCATATAGCCATCTTGCTGCCCTACTTTTCATTTTTTGTGTTCCTTTTATATTCTGGTTCTCAATTCTTTGTCAGATGAACTATTTGCAAACATTTTCCCTCTTTGTAAGTTATCTCCTAATCAAACATTGTTTTTCTTGCTATGTAGAAGTATCTTAGACGTTTAGGCCTGGAAAAATGGTTCATCAGATAAAGGCACTTATGTGCAATCTAACAACTGAACTTGATTCTTGCAGACCATATGATGGAAATAGAGAACGGACTCCAGAAAGTTACCATCTGATTATCATGTACACACCATGCCATGTGTACACCAGCCCTTTCTCTCTCAAAAATATTTTAAAAAGAAATGTCTTACTTTAATGGAATCACATTTGTCTACTATTTACTTTTGAAGCCTGTGTTTATGAGGCCCTATTTAAAACAGTGTTGCTTACATCAATGTCTTGAAGTGTTTCTCTTATACTTTCTTGTAGTACTTTCATAGTTGCAGGTTTAACGTATAGGTCTTTGATCCAGTTTCATCTATTGTTTCTAATTACACATCTGCTTGCTTCTTTAGACAGGTTTTCTCCACTCTTAAGATGATGAAACAAAGTATGATCATTTAAAAAGAAACATATATTCTCATCTTGTAACTCCTTGCTTTAAAGCACATCAATTAATTCACATTGCACTTATAGTAAAATGAAAAGTCTTTTACATGCAATGTGAAAGTCCTATATGATTTGATCCCTATCTGTATTTCTAGTGTCATATTTTACTACTTCTTTTTTCTCTAATTTTATGAGTTTAGTTATTACCTTCAGGTTTGTACACTTCATGTCTGTCTTAGTCTTTTAAAAGTTATGCTGTTCAGGGCTCCTTGCCCCTCATAGGATTCCATATCTGGAATCCATAAGTTCTGGCTCCTTTGCCCCTCATAGGATTCCATGTCTGGAATTCATGAGTTTCTATCTGACTTTTCTCTCACCCCTCATGGATTCCATGCCTGGAGTCCATGAGTTCGCTAAGACTCTCTTGTCCCTCATGGATTCATATCTGTTGGATCCATTCTTTCTTTCCTCTAATAAACTCTTCTTCATTCCTCAAAAAAAAGTTATGCTGTTCATGAGTGTACCTGTTCATTGACTAATACATTCTGAGTGTGGACTCAGAGATAAAACATAAGCTGTCTTTTCATTCTTGTAATTGCAGTACTTAGGATTATTTATGTCACATATGAAAGACTCCATAAACATTTGCTAAATCAATTTTAAAAAGGCAAGACATAAGCAGAATGACCTGACCTTAAAGAGAAAAAACCAAGAATAATAAACAGTAAGTTATAATATCTCACATTCACACTCTGTTTAGCACCATTCAAAACATACCTATGCTGGGATGGTGAGATAACTCAGTGGGGAAAGTCCCTGCTTGAAAGCCTGGAGACTTGCATGCAATCCTCAGAAGCCTATATGATGGAAGAAAACTGAAAGTTGTCTTCTGATCTCCACTTATATATCCATACACTATACAATCTGGACTGTGTGTATTCTCTCTCTCTCTCTCTCTGTCTCTCTCTGTCTCTGTTTCTCTCTCTCTTTCTCATAAATAAAAGATAAAAAAAACCCCGTGTTAACCCATTTCACAATCTTGCAACCTCAAGAGCACTGTGAAGGGTATGTTGTTATGTTCCCCTTTTAAGTTTGCAGAAGACTTGGCATGGAAATCTGGAGTGGCTTGTTGAAGTTAAACCAGCTGGTAAAAGGGAAAAGCAGGTTTAGACACATAGACCTAGGTATTCAGAATGTACACACAGCACAGTGATTATGAGAACTGCCTTCCTTGGTTGCGCAGCAACACAGGCAACAAAACAAACTTGATTCAGAGGCAAGTACCTGCTTAGATAATACATTCTCCAGTCATTCTCCAGCCTGAATGTGAGTCTGACCTGAAGGTGACAATGAGTGAGCATATTTAAGAAAAAATTGGATGCATGGGAAGTGGGAGTCAAGTTGTTCTTCACACAGATAAATAAGGCTTTGCAAAGAATCCATCAGCTGTAGGAATAAGGAGTTTGTATTCTTTCAGAATGAAGTAAACAGTGCTGAAACTTTATTACTGGAGAGAATTACTGCGGAATTATTTCTTCAAGATCCATCTCAAAATAGGGCAGTATTCAATTCTCACACATATATAGATATTCACTTACCTATGGAAGCATTATATGTGTGTAGTTGCTCTTGGACATACAGCAAATTTGGAGCTGGAAAAGAACTACTGAAGTATGATTTAAAATCATTCTACTGGTCAACAAATCTCATATAAGGAAAAATAGAAAATGTTAAGGTTAGACAAAATAGATATAGATCATCCATTAACAGGAAATAAAATGACTCGATTCATATTGGGGAATAATGACTACTTTTTTTTTTATTGTGTGTTGTTTGCCACAAGATGGCAGCTAAGCGATTGGCATTTCAACATGGTTAAGGTAGGTAGGCACTATCTTGCCTCTCTTTAATGAAGTACAAATTGAGTTCCCAAAAATGCTCCAAATAATACACAAATTTAAAAATATGGCATATAACCTTGCTATCAAATATATACCTTGCCAAGATTTTTGTGAGGCATGTTAAGGTAGAGTTAAACTATGAATGCCCAAGTATGCAAAAATATGCCAGTATTTTAAAAATGAAAATATTGTAGTTTGGATGGGGGAAGAAAGCTAAATTAGAATTATTTAATAAGGCCGAATCAGTGATTCAAGAAGAAATAGCATGGATCATTAAGAGAGTCAAATTATCTGAAGACAGCCATTTTGAATTATCAGTCAGGTATAAAGCATTTCTTTTAGAAGTTCAGCCTCTAACATGCAGTTCTTTCTCTCTTCTGAATTCCTGTCATAACTAGTACCCAACCCACTTACTTTAGGTTTTAATCATACCAGAACTTATGGTTTAATTTTTTTCATATACATTTAAAAATTAGATTATAGGATATTAACTATGTTTTATTTCATTCTTTTTCTTTTCTTCTTTGTTAATCACATACCTTACACAGCACAGCATGGAAATAATAGCATGGATAGTATATCAGAGGAGCTAAGAATATGGGCAAGATAGGTACTCCATGTTGATTTATATCCTGTTCCTCTATAACCTTATACAAGTTTTTAAAACTCTGAGCCTTAATTTCCTGAAATGTAAAATTACTAATGTCTGATATAAGAAAAGTACTTAAGCTGATGTCTACTGTAATTAAGTTCTTTACTTGTCTTTGTTATCAATAATTCATATGTTGGAGGAATCTCTAATACTAGAGGTTTCAGCTGATTCTGGGATTTCTCTCTGGGCTTCCTTTTGGTAGAGTGAGTTAACTACTCACTGAGAAATCAATTCTGTAAGTAAGCCCTCTGACCACAATGTTGATGATGTTTCCTGAAGCGGAAGAAAAACTTGAGCTTTAAATTACCTGAAAGTCCAATAGCCTATTCTATAGGAAACAGTCTCTCTTCCATATTTCCTAGTTGGGAGTTTTCTCTATTCTGGGATTTATGAAATTGATTGTCTCATCTTTTCTTGGTATGCAGAAACTAGTTTCCAAAAAACATGAGGTCTATTGTGATTTGATCAATTCTGGTGGAATTCCATTTGACTACTGTCTCTTCAACTGTGTCTCATTCTAGTCCTGTGATGGGGAGGGAAAGAAGGAAAGTGTCCTAGTGAAAGAGTTGACAACATACCATGTCAAAACACACCAAACTGGTATGTTGATTATTTCAAACAAAATCACTTGGGGAAATGTAACTCAGAATAGATCATTTGGCTCTTATGATTTCCCACAAGTAACAAGCCATAAAGATTTTCTTGGGAGGGATGGCCTTCACGTACCAAGGGCAGAAAATAACCTTGGCTCAGCAGACACTGCTAATTGGGGTTACAATAAATCTGAGTAAACAAAGTTGGAAATAATCCTTATCTTACACTAGCTTTCATTTCTCTCCCTCACATAATCTTGTAGTACCATCTCTAGGGTAACTACTCTAGACCAGATATCCACCAGTCCTGCTAGTTCCTTGCATGTTTATTTTTATTTGTCTAAAATGTGTGAATGCATCATACTTTGATGATTTTTGGGGTCTCATTCTTTTGCAGTTATTCTCATGGTCATGTAAAATTAATTAAAATTTTATTTCCCACAGAATGGGAGAAAATCTTTGCTAGCTATGAATCTGCAAAGAATTAATTTCCAGAGTATAAAAAGAACACAAAAAACTAAGCACTAAGACAGCAGATACTCCAATTAAAAAATGGGCCCTGGAACTAAACAGGGACCTCACTCAAAAAGAAACAAAAATGTCAAATATTTTAAAAGATGCTCAACTTTGATGATTATTAGAGAAATGCAAATTAAATCTACCCTGCGATACCATCTTACTCCAGTCAGAATGACTAAGATCAAGAACATAAACAACAGAGAATGCTGGCAAGGCTGTGGAGAAAAAGGGACACTTATTCATTCCTGGTAGGAGTGTAAACTGGTACAGCCTCTTTGTAGATCAGTGTGGAGGCTCCTCAGAAAGTTAAAAATGGAACTACCATATGACCCAGCTATACCACCTAGGAATTTCCCAAAGTCTCTATATTTTATTATAAAGACACTTGTTTAAATAGCAAGAAAATGGAATCAGCCAACATGTCCATCAACAGAGGAATGGATAATGAAAATGTGGTACACATACATAATGGAATATTACTCAGCCATCAGAAAAGATGAGATTAGGGAATTTGCTGTTAAATCGATGGAATTGGAAAATTTAATATCGAGTGAGGTATCTCAGACACAGAAAATCAAGCACTTGAATGTTCTCTCTTATATATGGATACTAGTACTGATACCCTTGTCAATGTATTTGAATTGGAATCACTGTAAGAGCCAGAAAATTTGAAAGTTGGAAGGTGGGAAGGGATGATTAGGGTAAACCTATTAAAGGGGAGATTTAGGCTACCATGACAAGTAGGGTGAGAATGGAAATAATTGGGAAAAATACATAGTAGGAAATTAGGAGATGGGAGTTAGGAGAGACAGAGGGATTTATTAAAAAAAAAAAAAAACAAGATTGTGGGATGAACACCAAAGGAACCTCCAATGCTTGTAATATGTAAAAACAAACAAACACCCCATGTCTTTCAAACAAAGGAACAAAAATGAGCAGCTCCTATGCAGAGCAGCATAGAGGGAGGAAAACAGAGGGTTCTGGCTTATCCACTTAGAACTCAGTGGCAAAAATATACTAGAAGTAGCAGGATTGTGACTCTTTCTGATAATATATTGGTCAGAGAAGTCTTAAAGACTCCCAAACATTATAGCCTTTTGCTATTGCTTTTGGTTACCCTCCAAAAACTGTCGATAAGACACTATTACTGAAGATGCAGCCCATAAGGATCAAAGAAGATGGGCAAAATGAATCAACTATAACTGGTGTGAGAAATTCCTCCTTGCTGGATAGATTACACAGTACCAAGGAATACTGTAGAAGTTACTGGGGGAGAGATAAAGATCACAGGTCTCATCGGTTCATGAGATCTGCAAGTTGCTATAAAAGTCACCATGGCAACAGGTGACCACCAGTGTAATAGTGACATGAGTATCAAGGAGACAACTAACAGCTTTCTAATTGAACTCAAAATCTGCTTGTCAGATTTGAACATATTACTGTTAAGTAGATAAGAACCTAAAAAAAGGGTAGTAAGTAGATCAATAGGGAAAACAGCCTATGAATCTATAGGAAGGAAGACAGTACATCAAACTGCTTTGTTAATAGCTATTATTATACCCATATATTGGAAGAAATTTTAACATTTAGCCTAGAAGTCTTCTTTTAAAACAGATGTAGAGGATCTCAACATCCTAACAGCATGCAGCCTAGGGCAATAAAAGAGCAGTGAAGTAGACAGCAATGGCCAATCATAATGCAGAGTACGAGCAACTCAGCAGGGCTCACCCAGAATCAGGCCAACCTAATCTCTCCTCATTCTAAGGCTTTGG
Organism: Typhlomys cinereus; assembly: GCA_023101885.1. NCBI lineage: Eukaryota > Metazoa > Chordata > Mammalia > Rodentia > Platacanthomyidae > Typhlomys > Typhlomys cinereus. Next base: position 416,955 of record JALPQD010000179.1, read on the forward strand.
AAACCTTGCAGAAGAGGGGGCAGTGAAGTTGTAAGAACCTAAAGATGGGAAGATTCACCTTTGGACAAGACATTCCATTCGAGATAGGAATGCTGCATCTAGGAACTCACTACAGTGAGACTTATCCTTACCAGACCTGCATAATGACTGACATACCAACATTTCCCTATACACTACCTATGAATTCAAGAAAGATAAGAACATATAGTGGAAACTTTGGGACCTAAAGTTGGATTGGTAAAGGGAATGTGAGGCAATGTGATATGCCACAGAGGCCTGAACCCCTACAAGAATAGACAAATCAAAGTGAACCCTGATGTCCATAGAAGCATACAAGCAGGAGGGTAGGAGGGAGTGGGAGGGGTTGATGAAAGGAAGGAGAGGATGGGATGGAGGGGGGATGGAGAAGCAGAGATGAATATTCCACATGCTTGCAAAAGTAGAAAAAAATCAATTTAAAAAGTAAATGCTTATTGTATATATTTGTTGCATGATATTAGAACTAGAATTTCCATCCAGAATTCTTTTAAATACCAGTATGTGTCAGTCTTCTGTTATTTTAACAAATTCCTGAACTAAATCTACTTTTGATTAAAAAGGGTTTATTTTGGCTCACAGCTTCCATCTATGACCATCAGGCCTCCTTGGTTTGGACTCGTATAGGCACAGTACATCATAGATGAGCATATTTTAAATGACCAGACTGCTCACTATAAGCCCTTGCTTTATCTGAAGGGTATTATGTTTTTCAGGGTCTTCTGAAATCAATGGAAACTCAGAAGTACTGTGTAATATGCCAAAAAAGTCAGATTATTTTCTTTCCCCAAATTACAGTAATTCACAGATTCCTTTGGGAAACGATGGATGAAAGAATGATAGTAAAGTTTTTTGGTATTGTGGCAAGGTGACCTAGCATCCCCTTCATTTAAGGGATTCTGCATCTGTTAACTGACTCCCTTCTGGAAACTGGTTGACAGGCTTTGATTCTCTGTTGCTATGACTCAGCCTTTCTTTCATTTGTTTGAATTTTGCTGCTTGTAAAGATCCAACAAGAACTCAGTAGACTTATTATGTGTTTTATATTTGGGGACCCCATGATTACTTGGTGCCAAAGTTCTGAATGAATCAGGTCATCATAGACATTGATCTGTCTATGCTGCTTATTAGGGGAAGTATGCTCACTTTACCTTTAATGATTCAAAGTTGCCACTTGGTCTTGCTGCTGCTGGATTCAAGTAGCTCCACTGAATTTAATTCATCCAATAGGGCAGCTGCATCACCCATTGTAAATTCTGGCACAAGACAAGAACTCCTCAAATATGGTGTTTCTCCACAAAATTGAAAACAACAGCCAACCATAATTTAGAATACCAGCGACCTACAATGTTCATCTTGAACTTGACCAGCCAACTCTCTCCCCATCCTAAAGCTCATGTTACCTTACAGAAGAGGGAACAGTAAGACTGTAAAACCCTAAAGATGGGGAGGTCCACTACTGGACAAGATACTGCACTCAAGAATGGGCTTCAGCAGCAAGGAACTTGCTGCCTTGTGATTTGACCTTACCTGACCTGCCAAAGATTAGTTCCCATATATTAGTGCAGATCTAAGGGGATATGGCGTCATGTAGTAGAATCCTCAGAGGCCATGGGTTAGACAGATATGATGGAGTTCCCATATTGTGGATGGCCTAAGAAGGGGCCCCAAGGTATGCCACAGTGTCCTGAATCCTCACTAGAATAGACAACTCAGAGGGAATTTTAGGACCCATGTAAGCCAATGGACAGGAGGGTGGGAGGGAGCAGGTAGTAAACACCAAGAGAAAGGAGGGAGGGAGAAAGGGTACAGGAGAGAGAGGAAGGGATGGGGGTCAGAAGCAGGGAAGGCAGGGAGGAAAGGTAGAAGAAAGGAGGGGGTGAGGGTACCTACTCACTGAGCTTGTGTAACTATGTAAAAATTAAAATAATAATAATAAAAATATGGTGGTTCTCTTTTTATCATTTTTTTTTGTAATATAGTTCTGGTAAAGGGCATGTTGTCTAGGTTCTCCCATTGAGGAGGATCAGGTTTTAAATAGTCAATCCACTTGACCATGCTAATTTTCCTGAGCCTTGTGGTGGGTGGGAAACATTGAGGGAGATGTGAAAAGGTGAAGGTCATAATAGATTCTTCAAGGGCATACCCTAAATAACCTAGATAGCTGTCTTCCACTATATCTTTCATCTTTAAGGTTTTACCACCTATGAATAGCACCACAGGAAGTGACCAAGCATTTAAAATATGGGCTTTTGGAGGACATTTTAGAGCCGAAGATAACAATGTTCTAGCTAATGATTCCAGCCATTCATATTTCATTTAAAAATAATGTACCAGATCAGAAAATGCCTCTTAGAGACAATTCTTGTTGATTATTGCAGTTCACTTGGATTGTTGCTATCAAAGTCATGACAAAATAGTTTAAAGGAAGAAGGGGTTAAATTTTCTCTTATGAAACTACTTTATTCAGCTTGGCAGGAGAGTCCACATCAACACCAAGGGATGAGGGAACTGTTCAGTCACACCATATCCATATAACAGCGAGACATATCTGGCCAAAAATTCAGAGGGATGTCAACTTTTTCAATCAGCTCTCTGTATTTTATTTACCTGTCCAGGGCCTAGTCTCATCCACCATGGGCTGTGTCTTCCCATCAATTTAGATCGTCTAAATCTCCTGTAGGTTTGTTCTGAGATTAATTATTAATTATATACAATGTGCCCAAAGCTGGAACCTTCAACTGTCAGTTGACACCTGTATCAAAGTATGACATTAATCTTTATAATTTTTCCACTTCCTGTAGGTTTGTTCTGGGCTTAATTATTAATTATCTACAATGTGCCCAAAGCTGGAATCCTCAACTGTCAGTTGACACCTGTATCTAAGTATGACATTAATCTTTTTAATTTTTCCCCCTTCTTCTCCAGTATATATACATATGGGGACGAGGAGATAAAGAGATTGTTCAGGGGTTAAAGCTTTTGTCTCACAAGCATAAGGACCTGCATTTAGATCCCAAATGCTGTGTAAAAATGCCAGGTGGTAATGGTGGCAGTCAGAATTACTGGACTTGGAAAATGGAGATTGGGAAACCCCAGAGCAGATCAATAAGAAAGGAAAACAATCCAGGATGATTTTCAAAGTCATACTTTAGCCACTACAGGCACACACACTCAATTACTCTTTTCTACACACACCCGTCACCTCACATCCATGCAAAAAATACACTGGAACAAAATTTATGTATCAGTTCTCATTTATCTATTACTTTTTGATTTCTCAGTTTGGACAGTATTTTGCTTGCTTCTTTTCCAATTTCATATGTGGGTTCACTTTTAATCCCCTCTGTGACTCTCCTCCATCACTGTAATTTTTTTTGGTTCTACTTGCAAAAAAGCAAATAAATTATTCCAAATAAATAGCACATTGGCCAACCATGGGATATTGACACTTCTTTCTTAGCGTTTCCACTCTATTTTTCTATGTTTCTATTGAAGGACTTAGATATACAAACCTTAGGATTGTAAGCTATAGCAAACAAAAATACATACATGTTCTAAATTTGCATGACACATTTCTATTAAAATTTAGTTCGTTGTTCATCTGAAATTCATATGTAACTAGGGATCCTGATTTTTTTTCTAGCAACCATAAACTTAAAATTCACTTTAAGGTGTTCTTTCTTCTTTTCTTTTCTCATTTCCTTCTAATGTAGTCTTCTTATTTAAGCAGAGTATCCTCAGTGCCTAACACAGTGCTTATATACTAACCAGTAGTCAATGTTAAAAGGAAAGAAAAAACTTTTAGATGATATAAAACTTTTCAATTAACAGATTGCTCCAAACTACTGGTATTTAAAGAAGAGTGAATAAAAACAGATAATCTCTATCAACTGACATGAGATACAATTAAAATTAGGTCATCATTATTTTTGCTAGCATTGAAAGTAATGACTTCATTATATTTTACCCATGAACCTCTACTAATAATAAATATTTTGTGTTAAGGTAATGAAATATTTCACACACATACATGTAACTTTTTAAAGTATCTTCTTTCTGAAACATGAAGACTAGTGTTACAAATATTTCTTTTTTTAAAATTCTTCGACAGTCTCATATATGAATACAATGAGTTTAAGTCATTTTACCCCATATTACCTGATCCCATTACCCCTCTTTCTCCCATTGAAACTCACCCAATAATTATTAAATCATTTTATGCTTCCACTGATGAGAAATATTTAAATAGATATTATCTTCAATAATTGTCCAAATATGTCCAACACACTATTGACCTCACAAAGTCTACCATTTGCTAAAGTCACTAGGATGCTGTGAGGCAAGGGATTGACAGCCACAGTAGTGTTCCTATGCTTAATGGGAACACAGAAAAGGGTTCTGGGAAATGCCACTGGGTCCTTGCACCTCATTGGAGAGGAGGACCCAGAAGAGAGTTTGGCATGCACATTAAAGGATGCTCCGGGGGAGGCACTAGGGGATGGGGAGGGAAAGGGGAGGGAAGGGGGGCACAGGGGGATGGGGGTTGGAGGGAAGGGGGGACCGGTGTACCTGTTAAGTTTGTATGAGTGGAAATTAAAAAAAAAAATAATTGTCCAAATAAAGCACCCAGAGATAACCTCATTTGTGGAGTTACACTGGGCTTTTCTAAAAACAAAGTTAGTTAAATTTGGGCAGCATTTGCAGTCATATAACTTAACAAAACTCCAAACTCTGCTTCCAACTTGCTGCTATAATAATTAGTCTTTGGCATAGAATAAGAAAAGCCACCTATCAACTTGGAATTATCATGTGCTAAAGTTCTGTTTTCTATAGTGGCATATCCCTGATCTTTATCAAATGGAAAATAGTTCAAAGAAGTATTTGTTTCAAATAAAATGATGTTATTTTTAATATATTTACTATTGGTTTCTGGTTATAAGTATTTTCTAGTCTGCTCCAATGGATGGTCACCTGGATACAAGCAAGCACACTCTGACAATACAAAAATGTAAATTCCAGTAGCTACTACTGCTCCATTCACATACCTCTGGAAGAGGAATGAGATCAATATCACTGGCTACTTTCTTTAGAACATTATTCTAGGTTATGAAGATAATGCAAAGATATATGATGTAGACTGTAATTTCAATAGCTCACATGCATATAAGGGAGATGCTGCATATGTCATCATGATAAAATGCATACTACAGATATACACAAACTGGTCACGACTTTTAATGACCATGTATTACCTTAATGCATGTGTAAAATTCATTAAAGTTATTCAATAATAATTTGTTTTACATTACTCAGGGTTATAAATAATAGACTTAGAATGTAATTTTCTTTATATCATTGCCTTTCCAACTCATACTTAATTATTCACCCTTTTTGAGAGAGAAGAAGGAAGACTTCAATCATGTGAATATTACACACAATGGCTTCTTTATCCAACATGCAGGTAGACTTTCTGGATCTTCTGTCCAGGTCTTGCATGATTGTCAAGACTATGCAAGGAATTAGGAAAGGAGATTAGCATGACAAGGGAAAAGCAAGGGTAAAAATAGAATCTTGCCTGTGAAATTACTGTGAAAATGTTTCTTTCCCTAAGGATTGTGCTGTCCTATTTTCATTTTCTTTTGTGTGTGTGTGTGTGTGTGTGTGTGTGTGTGTGTGTGTGTGTGTGTGTATGTGTGAGAGAGAGAGAGAGAGAAAGAGAGAGAGCGAGAGAGAGAGAGAGAGAGCACTGTGTGTGCCTGTTGAAGTCCAAGTGTGACTTCGGGAATCATTCTGAATTGTGTTACTTCCTTTGACTTTGCTGTTAAATTTACCAGGCTCCACCTTCCAGGGCCAGAATTGCAGGCCACCATCTTTTCTGCCTGGCGTGTTTTTTCATTTCTCTTTTATATGGGGTTTAGGATCCAAACTCAGGTCCTTCTGTTTATGAGTCACAGGCTAAGCCCCTGAGCCATCATTTGAGTCTCACTTTTGTTTCTTGATCCTCTTTTGGATCTGTTTTCTAGGTAAGTGACTGAAAGGCCTCTTGTTACTCTCCAGATATCTTTTTTTTTTTTAATAAGTAAATTTTTTTTCTTTAACATTTTTTATTATCTCTGCTCATACAAACTTAATAGGTACACCAGTTCCCTTCCTCCCTCCTCCTTCCCCCTCCCCCACCCCTCTGCTCCCCTTCCCCTCACCCCTCTGTCCCCACCCCCCAATGCCTCCTCTCCCCCAATCCCTGGAGAATCCTTTAATGTGCATGCCAAACTCTCTTCTGGGTCCTCCTCTCGGATGACGTACCCAGTGGCATTTCCCTGAACCCTTTCCTTTGTTCCCCTTAAGCATAGGAACGCTTTTTTGGCTGTCAATCTCTTGCCTCCAAGGATCTTGGTGTTTTTAGCAAATGCTACACTTTGTGGGGTCAATAGTGTTTTGGACATTGCGCAGGGAATGCAAAGTCCTATTATGATTGCTTAGGCCCTAACTTATGTGGAGTATCTTGCATATCATTGCTCCTCCCATCCTTGTGCTCTTACAATCTTACCGCCCCCTCTTCCACAAATTTCCCTGAGCTTCAAGATGGGGAGAGATTAGGCTGGCCTAGTTCTAGGTGGTTGATATAGAGTCTCTGAAGTTCTGGATTGTGGTTTGTTGATTTTCTTTTGCGGTTTTGCTGCTCCTGCAATGCCCTTCACTCCATCCTGATGGGTATTGGATGTCACCTCCTGGCCAGAAATAAAAAACTGTTAAACTAGAGTCTTGTTATAAGAGTATATTCAAAGGTAGATGTAATAAAAGTAGGAAACCACAGTGAAGGAGGGGTCAATCACCCATTTGCAAAATGGTTACTTCTTATCTGCCAGACTATATGCCCTCCCCTTCTGGTGAGATCATACCCCCTCAGTTGTAAATGATCAGGAATGAACATCTGTGAACTTATCCAGGTGTCTCATTACCTACTTGCAGTCCTTGATGGAGTCCTATTTTCTCTGCTGTAATATGGTCCCCTCTCTCCTTGTTTCTGGTGTGGCCCTCCTACCACATCTCTCCTGTTCATCATCCTTGAAATTACTGTAGGTATTACAGAGATTTATCTTTGAGTGTCTCAATGTGGGCTGGGTGGGTTTGGTACTAGGAGCTACCTATTAGGGAGTACATACGGCGCTTAATTTTCTGGGTCTGGGATACTTCACTTAATATAATTGTTTCTAATGACATCCATTTCCCGGCAAATTCCAGTAATTCATCATTTTTGATGGCTGAGTAGTACTCCATTGTACAGATGTACCACATTTTCCTTATCCACTCGTCAACTGTTGGACATTTGGGTTGATTCCATGACTTTGCTATTGTAAACAGTGCTGCTATGGACATGGTTGTGCTTCTGCTATTGAGGTGAATTTTTGCTGTATGGGGGGTTATTCCCAAAAGTGGAATAGCAGGGTCAAATGGCATTTCAATCTTTAATTTCTTTAAGAATCTCCAGAGGGCTGGCCAGAGTGGTTGTATGAGCCTGCATTCCCACCAGCAATGTAGGAGAGTTCCCCTCTCTCCACATCCTCTCCAGCATTTGTTGTTGTTTGTATTGTGGATTTTTGCCATCCTGACCGACTCCCCAGATATCTTTACACAGCACTCAGTTGTAGAATGAACACAGCCTGAAGCATAAATGCTACCAAGAAAATAGACAATGTCAGAATCAAATTGCATAGTGTGCTTCTGTAAAGTTTGTGGTTCGTGTGTTTGTCACTATTTCCATGTTAGGCACATTCCCCACCACATGAGCATTCCTGACTATTTGGAGGATGTAGAAAGAGAGGGAAGACCAATGTCATAAATACCTGTTCCTTTCTTTTATAATTCCAGAAATAGGGCTGGAGAGATGATGCAGAGGTTAAGACTCTTCCTTGCAAGCAGAAAGTCATGAGTTCAGATTTTAGGTCCCAAGTAAAAATGCCAGGTAGAACTGATGGCAGCTTGAGCCTCTCTCCTGGTTGATAGAGCTTGAGAAAACTCAAAGCGAAGCAAAAAGAAGGTAGAAGCAATCCAGAATGATTCCTGAAGTCACCCTTGGTCCTCCATAGGGACACATGGTGCCCTCCAACACACACACACACACACACACACACACACACACACGCACACGCATACACGTGTGTGCACTAAATAAATAAATAAATAAATAAACAAACAAACAAACAAACAAACAAATAAATAAATAAAAGTTTCCAGAAACATTTGAAAGTACAACTTCAAAGATTCCTTACACTAGTAGTTCACTGTTCTCATAGAAAACCATAATGAATTCTCACAACAGTACATCTGAGGAGGGCTGAAGAATCCTTTCTATAGAATAGACTAAGACAAAAGAGGATGAAAATCTTCCCCCAGACCATACATCTAGCAGTAGAAGACTGCTGCTCAGTACCTTTCTCTCTGCTTCTAACTCAGTAGTGGAACAAATGGTCATTATTCTCTAGTGTTGTTTTGTTCCTCCTCCTAGCCCTCTCTGTCTTAACTGACCACACCTGTAATTTACTTTCCTGACACTGGCAGACATTCAGGCCCAGGGTAATGGCTAACAATTGAGTTCCTTTGTACTCACAAGTTTGTATTAGTGAGGCACCTTCCTAGATTTGCCCTGGATGCAAGTAGAGTATTTGTTTGAAACAAGGAATTTGTCCACCTTTCCCCTTCTTTATCTGATAATAATAGAGACTTATTTCTTCATCTTCTGAAAGCTACAGTGTATTGCCAACTTCCTGATCACTGGCATTGGGATTTTCTTCACCTCAGCCCAGTCTTGCAATATGGGTCATATAAAAGCAGAAGTTAAAATTTTTTTATTATTATTTATTATTTACTCAATTGTGCATGTGTGCATGTGTGTGTATGTATGTGTGTGTGTGTGTGTGTGTAGAACCACGGACGAATTTGAGAACCACCATGGACACCTCCACCTCCTCCTTTACTCTGCCCTGGGATTCACAGGCTCCGCCCTACCAGGACCAGAAATGCAGGCCACCCCCTCCTTCCACCTGGCATCTATACTTGGGGTCTAGGATCCGAACTCAGGACCTTCCACTTGCAAGGCAGAGGCTTAACCTCTGAGCCACCTCTCCAGCCCCCATAAAAGCAGAAGTTATTTCAGACATTCACTGATGAGTCAGTGCTTGAATACGGAAAGCATCTTCTTCTCAATCTTGTCTGCCAAGCCTTGTGAGACTCCCTGGTTGCTGCTCCACTCACTTTATCCTCCCTCCCTCCCTCTCTGCTTCCCTCCCTTCCATCTACTTCAGCATATTGAATATGTATACTTAGTTTAATTTCAATTAATATTTACATTTTAAAAGAAATATGTATATTAAGATCTTTGTTTAAATAGTCTTTTATCTTTGGTTAGGAGACCAAATGTGACCTTCACTACCAATCTGGATGCAGCCAAGGGCAATGCAGGAACAGTAAAACTCAAAACAACAACAAACCAGAATTCAGAACTCCAAAGACCATACATTATTCACTGGAACCAGATCAGTCAAATCTCTCCCCATACTAAATTTCAAAGAACCTTGAAAAAGAAGTAGCAGCAAGATTATAAGAGCCTAAAGATAGGGAGGACCAAGGATATGCAAGATATTCCACACAAGTTAGGGCTGGAGCAGCCAGGATTGGACTTTGCCTGACCTGCACAATGGCTGACATGTCAACACTGTGGGGGTTGCTAGGCCCAGCAGCCTGCACTCTGGATGATACATTAGCAACTGAACAGGCCATTGAATGACTCCTCCCTTGGGTGGTTGAATTTGCCTCTTGTCTGCAAGACAATGATAGGCTGAACTCCCTCCTTGGAAGTTGAGAAAACTCCTAGATCATTTGGAATGCTTTTGTTTCTCTAAGAAACTGGCTGGGCTGTTCCTCTCTCCCTATCAGTTCTTTCCTGCCTATCTAAAGAGATGTTAATGCATGGACCAGGTAACTGTTTTGAGGCATACATCAGTCCATTCCCTTCTAGCAACAAGGTGACATGCCTGTTTAGCATACCTGGCAATGTGTTTGCCCCAAGGCAATTGGGTGTCATTCTTGTCTTCTTTTTGTTAACCAAAATGTATGCGTTTTACATAGTCCTGTAAAGAATTTGGCCTTGTTTCTTGATTATAAAAACCCTGTGCTTTTACAATAAAGTTGGCTTAGATGATGGTGGACATCCAAGACCCCCTCTGACCCAAGCCTGAAGCTTTTAATTCCTACCGCTCCCACTTCAGATTCCCATGTTTGTAGGTTCAGGTTCGTGCTGGTTCGTGGGCTAGGACAAACCACCCTCCAAAGTCTGGCACAGATCACAGAGGAGAAGGCTTCAGGCAGTAGAATCCTTAGAGGCAAGGGGTTAAACAATCATAATAGAGTTCTCATGCTAACCGGGAACCCAAGAAAGGGCCCAGGGCTATACCACTGAGTCCTGAACTCTCACTGGGTAGAGGACTTAGAGGCAGGTTCCAAGCCCACATAAAGGGATGCTCCAAAGGATGGGAGGGTGGAAGTGGGAGGCACCAGAAGAGGAGGATGTAAGGAGAGGGGGTGAAAGGATTGGGGGAAGGAGGGAAAGTGCAATAGGGGAAAACAGGAGAGGGGAAGGGGGAAGGGAGAGGGAGAAGTGCGGAGTACCTATTGAGCTTGTATGATTAGGGAAAAAAAGTGGGAAAAAAAGAAATATGTAGCAATTTTGTAGTTCATAAGGAGGAACGTCTATCATCAAAAGGAGTCTGAACATATGCCTGACTTCTATCTATACTCTCAGAGTCTAAAAATTGTTTCCTTTTTTGGAAACTTATCTGTACATTTTTTTCCTGTTAGTGAATGACATAGTAAAATTCAATTTCTTTCACTTTCTCTCTCTGTACTAAAACATACACCCTCTATTAAATATCTGTAGAAACCTTGTAAGATCTGGCTATTCCCAATTCCCATGCTCATATCCAAGTTAGTAGTCTTTTTTAAAGATAAGATTCCCATTATCTCTTCACATTGGGATAGAACGGCTCTGATGAAGTCATAGCAAATGAAAAGGATTCAGGCTCTCCTCAGTCTGCAAATCAGATTTCCAAGGAATTAGAATCCCATTGCCTTTGGGTGTGGTTTGTACAGATATTGAATAGTGCTACAACAAACCACAGTGAACACATTTTAGGATTTGGGGCCATGTTTTATGAAGCAGTGCACTAAAGTTGAGTGGGAAGAGTAAAGACTTAGGACACAACATTAATGAGCGAAGACAATCATTCATTACAGAATACTTTGTTATTTGGAGTAAAATGTTGATGATAGCAGTGTATTCTGCTCATTTATCTGCTGGGGAAAAACATTTAAATATCACTGATTTAGATTAGAATTTATTGTGTAAAAATTAGACACAAACATAAAGAAGAAAAACAATATTTCACTCCACTTAGTTTTTGTTGTTGCAAATCAAAGTGGTAAATATCAGGGTAGTGGTTTGGAAATGGATTGGTCAGCTTGATACACAGTACTTGCAAATACAATGAGATCTTTTTAGTTTAGGATCAAGTTATTATCCACTGAAGATAATTGAATGGAACTTTCTTTTTTTCCTCCAAAATAAAAAAAGTGTTATGCAAAAGAGTTATTAAATAAATATACTTACTTTGCTGGAGAACAAAGCAATCTAGATGGATTGCTAGTACTCTGACTAATTTACTACATACGGAGCTAACAGAGGAAGATCATGACTGAATGGGAAGATAGAAAACAGGTACTGGGCTGTGTTTCCATGGAAAGCATTATAAACTAAAGCAATTTTTTTTTCATGAAACATGTCCGGTTGATACTTCCTATTTTTTCTTTTAGTTTTAAGAGACAGTGTCTCAGTGTGAAGCCCTAGTTCATCTGAAATTTTAGGTAGACCTGACTAGCTTCACATTTGGAATGATCTTCACATCTCTGCCTCCTGATTGCTGGTACTATGTTAATAGCCCTGATGCTTGGTCTGAAAAAATGAGATGTATTTCACTGGATTACATTTAAGAAGCTTAAGAACTATTCAGCTTATTATAATTGCAGTAGACCTCTTTTTATATGTGACTTATTAAAATAGATGTTTTTGGAGTATTTCTCCTTGACTTCTGATAGGAAAATATACCTGGTTGGAATGAAAAAGGATAAAATATACTGACTTCAAATATAAATAAAAGCCAGATTGTGGTTGAATCATGGTGGAGAAGAATTTGATCTCTCTCTTACCCACAATATTGAGCCTGGGGCCTCATGTGTGCTAAGCACATGCTTGACCACCATCTTAGCAGTGTCTCTAGTCCATTTTCTGAAATGAAAAAGAAATTTTTGAGGCAGGGTCTCACTGAATTGTGCAGGCTGCCTTTGAATTGTTTCTGTAGCTCAACAGTTCTGTAACTTTCTACCTTCATGCCTCGGCATCTGGAATAACTGAGATAACAGGTCTGTTGTACCACCTTATTTCACATTTCACCTCTAATTCTTATTAATTATATGGCCTAGGAAAGTTACCTAACCTAAACTCAATCATAAAATGAAAATAATGCCTGTAGTAAGGATTGCTGAGATTAAAATAACATCAGTAAAGTGTTTGACATAGTGTCTGACACAGAAAAGTGTATAGTTAGTGTTACCAACTATTTATATTACTATTCCTTATATAATGCTTTGTACTTTCTAAGTTTTTTCTAATGTTCATTAAATGTGTTAACTTTCCTGTAGTAAACAAGCCAAACTCAATGTTGAGTTTTCAAGAATGTTGACACTTTTCCTAAAGAAGTCATTGCTGATCTAGAAATGCTCTCCCATGCAGACATTTATCCTTTCTGTTTCTGATCTTGTTCAATGAGCTCTTGGCTCTGGTATTTAAAAAATTACTAATGGATAGTACATTGTTTCAATAGCAGTGACCACTGAGCTCAGGTGTCCCAGTGTTTCAAAAGAAAGTAAAGGTCAGTTCATTAGAATCAAGAAGTTTTAGATGCCTGTGAAAACAAAGCTTACATTCAATCTCACAAATAGATATTTAGAGGTTCATCATGAAGAAGTAGTTTTATGGATCATTGTAAATGACATCCGTAGCAGTATATATTGACTCAGCTCTAACGAGTAATGCAAAAAATTAGTGTTCTCTGATAATATTAAACAAAACAAATTCTACAGCTAGGTAAATTGCCCAGTTGTAGATTGCTTTCCTACCAGGCAAGAGGCTTAGGCTTACTTTTCATGCACGCAAAACTGCAAACCACCCACCCAACCAACCAGCCAGCCAAATAAACAAAGCAAATGAAATCCAAACAAAGCAAATGTGAGAAAAGGCAGTTCTAATGCTTTGTTCTTGTTTTTCTTAGAACATAGCTTTTATATGCTTGCTCCTTTTCCATCATATGTCATCAAATTCAGTCCATTAAGGACTTGAGTTGGATTGGTGGTTCTAAAAGTGTCATGTGGAAAGCTTATCATAACAAAGAATTTTGGATTGAATATAGACTACTGATAGTTTTCCAAATGATGCTGGTGTTACTGGTTCAAGGATCATAGTTGAAGAACTCGTGAGTTTAAATAAGGACTAGTGTGTTTTTCTGTTTATAGCTGATTTAAAGATAAAATCTATTATTTATTAACCCATAGTTTGTGAATGATTCCATACATGTCAGATTAGTTGTAGCAGAGTTTCAGTCCTATTGTTTCTTTTCCACTTCATCAACCTGACTGGATTGTCAAACATATCTATAATGCTCACTACATATATTATGGAATTGTTGAAAAAATGGCCTTTGCATTCCTATCTTTCTAAATGCCTTCATAAATATCTTTATGAAAAGTCCTAAGGAAGTTACTGGTAGAGAATGAAATAGACCAGGAGAATGTGCTTTAATATATTCAAGTTTTATGTGAAAAAGCTATAAGGAAATATGATACTTGGTAACTTAATAAAAAAGAGTTTGAGGGATATATCCTGTGTGGGTGGATAAAGCTGATCTCAGAAAAGATGTTAAGTGAAAAAAAATCTAGTGCTAGAGGTGGGATACTTTCCTACACATCGTTGGCCAGATAGGGATACCTGTGGGCTCCCAACAACAAGACAATTGCCATTGTTACTGGTTACCCACCAGAATTAGTTGGTTAGACCATGCTTTGGTTATAGGACATAAATTAATGAAGTTGGAAATAGGCTGGAATCTTCCTTTCTATTGAGTAGACCTCTTAATGCTGGAAGATGTTATGCAGGTTGCTGGGGATAACTGTCATTAACAGTCTTACTCAATTCTAGACCCTGTGTGCAACAATACTAGCTGGCCAGGCAAGGTTAGCTCTCTAGTACAATAGTGTTAAATCTGTGTTGGGAGCAACCAACCATTTTGTGAATGGATTTGATGTGCAAGCATTCATGCCTGGCACTGTTAGCTTCATCAAAAGACTGGAGCAGGGCAGGTCATCAGCCCTAGTTTTGCTGCTGTTTTTGCTAAGTGGACATGCTGTACCTGTCAAAAAATTGCCTTCTAAATAGCTGTTTATACCCATGGAATAGTGCTACTATCATCTTTGGTTAGAGTAGCTCCTTTTTGCACTAACAGATCAGTGCTGAGTGCTGAGATTCATTACCAATAGAAGTACAGAAAGCAAATGACTGTTGAATGCTCCTTACTAAATACAACATCTATATCATATTTCTTCAGGACTCAGAGAATGCCATGAAAGAAGGAATAGAAAGAATATAAGAGCCAGAGTAAGGTGAAGGGGGAGACTTCCCAGCATGACATGACTGTTGCAAGCTTTAATTCACAGTAGCTGTGATTACCTGCACAAGATCCCTAAAAGATACAGGCCTTCAATATCCTATCATGGAAGCAGGAGAGGCTCATGGGCATCTGCTACTCTCTGGGGGCTTATGTACCAATAATGGTTAATCAGGGAAATAGAGATATTTTCTTCTGTAGTATGGCCACTGGTAAGGTCCATGTGCTTGTATAGACAAACTCCTTCCCATGCTTCTGTAAATGAAAGTAGAAGTGGGACTAGTTGTGAAGAGAAAGGAAAATAATTTGAATGGAGCATAACAATGTGTGGATATGATCAAAATATATTATATACATTTATGAAATTGTCTCAGTGAAATCCATGTTATGGAGAATTAATATATGCTAATAAAATTTTTTAAAAAAGCTATTCCGTTTTTATATAGTCCTGATTTTCAGAAACCTGTTTCTAAATTATGTATGACACCATAAGATGTTGTCAAGGCCTAAATCAACAAAATACATTATCAGTTAAAAATATAGTGAACTGGCCCTAGCCACTCATGGCACTCTAGGGCCATGGGTTCTTTTCCAGCTGCCTTCTTCTCATGAGTTCTCCAGTGCCCTAGCCCCTCGTGGCACTTGTGCCACAAATTCTTTCTAGCTCCATGAGTTCTCTGGCACCCAAGCCCCTCATGGCATTAGTGCCGTAAGTTCTGTTCTTTGCCTGTTTTTCATGCATTCCATGAATTCCTCGCTCCTCATGGATTCCATGCCTAGGCTCCATGAGTTCTCCAGGACATCCTAGAACCTCATGGAACTCCAGGTCTGGAGTCCATGAATTCCAATTTTTCTTTTTTCTAACAAACTCTACCTTAATCCTCAAAAAAAAAAAAAAAACATAGTGAACTGATAGATAATAGGGCAGGCATATATTCACACATACACTAATGGTTTTTAATCTTTGGTCTGTATGACTTTGGAAAATGACAAGAATATTTTTTAATAGATGCCATGTTATTATGCTTATTTAGAAAGTGTTTTGTACTCTTTTTGCTTAATAAATAACAAAAGCATAAATATCAGCATCTATATATATATCATTCTAATTTTTAAAAGATTATTGATTTATACCCATTATTATTTTTTAAGTATGGAATGCTTCATGAATTTGTATGTCATCTTTGTACAGGGGTCATGCTAATCTTTGTATCATTTCAATTTTAGTATATGTGCTGCTGAAGGGACCACTATACCCATTATTTCCCAGCTCACAGATGTTATAAAATATTTTATATAAGTGAAGTTAAGACACAAGAGTTTAGGTGACCTTTTTTTTTATTTTTTAACATTTTTTATTATTATTTCCGCTCATACAAACTTAATAGGTAGACCAGTTCCCTCTCCCCCTCCTCCTCCCCCTGAACCCCCTACTCTCCTTCCCTCCCTCCCCAATTAGGTGACCTTTTGATGCTCTCTTGGTTTCAGCATATGCGTGCGTACTACTGTTTTGTGTTTTAAGTCCTTCGTGTATAGTTAACATTGAGCTAACCTTGCGAGGTGGAGATAGAAAGACTTATAAATATTATGAGAGAAAATACTTGTGTGTAAGGAATTCACATTTCTAGCAAGGAAGAAAAGGCTTTTACTGTGCTTCTTATACAAAGCCAACTATGTTTCAGCTTTCAGATATGGGGAGAGGTAATGGGAACTGATATATTTAGACAAGACTTTGTAGGGAACCTTAAATTATATTGAGGCAAGGGTAGGATGGATAAAAGAAGACGTAGCAAGTGTAACCTCAAAGCAAATGTAAATGAATAGATCAAAGAAATTACTTTCTAAGGTTGCTTTATATGTTGACACACTTATTAATATTTTGTTTTTATATATTATTGATAAGAATACTGTACCTAATATTTAATTCCTAAATGATCTTTAAATTAGGAATTTTATGACTATCTCAGTCATAAAATAAAACTACTGCCATATATCAGTGAAATGATCTACTGAAGGATTTTACTTCTCATATCTTAATTGAATGCCTTTATTTATGAACCCTTTATAAGGTCTTCCATATCAACTTTTTGCACTGATTATCTGAGAAAACTCACATAAAATATCCTTTTCTATAACAATAACATTTATTGAACCCCTGTATTGTGTTGAGTACTCTCGGGGAGAGCTTTGTCATCTCTCAGATGTGCATCTGCCTTATTCTCCAGGATTCTTAGTTTCATTAAGGAAAAAGCAAAGTCAGTTGTGTTCACTGTTACATATCTATTGTTTAATAGAATGACTAGTACATATTAAATTTTTGATAAACATTTGTTGGATTGATGTTAATTTCCTTTTCCTTTATGAAGAAATTGAGGTGGAGAGGGGTTAACTTGCCCAAGATCATTCAGTTACAAAGAGGAAGTAGTAGACTTTCAAGTATGATCTACACTGTGGCAGTGCAATGTACAATATAGTGTACAAAAATCTGTCACTTCCTGACTATGGGACCTTGGAAAAATGGTCCAATATTTCTGTCCTTTAGTTTCTTCATCAGTTAAATTGGGATGCTGATATAATGATTAGTTAATAATGATAAAATAATTATATCCTCATGGAATTTTTATGAGAACTATATTAGTTAACATATATAAGATACCTAAAACAATGCCTAGCCTATAGCAAGTGCCACATAAGAATTTATCAATAAAAATGATTAAACTAGATGTAGTGGTACACACCTGCTGTTTCAGCACTTGGGAGGTGGGGTCAGGAGGATCATAGTAAGCTTGAAATAAGCCAGGACTGTAGTAATCTTTTCCTCAGCAAATAAACAAAAAAATTAAAAATATCTTGCTCTCTCGGTACTGTTTAAATGACTTGAATATCAAAATTTATATTCCTGTTTTCCTGATGATTCAAATAAGGCTTTATTATAGTTTTCCTTTTTATTTTATTTTTTCTTTTCTGTTTAGGTAATATAATAAATCTTGCTCTCCATTCCCTTTTCCCTTTTTGAATATTGAGCATTCATATAGAGAAGCACAAATAAAAGATACGCTCTTCTTACTATAGAGACACATGCACATTCATGTTCATTGCAGCTCTATTCACAATAGCAAAGTCATGGAATCAGCCTAAATGCCCAACAGTAAAAATATGGATAATGAAAATTTGGTACATATACATATAGAATACTATTCAGCTATCAAGAAAAATGAATTAATGAAATTTGCTGATAAATGGATGGAGTTGAAAGAAGTTATACTGAGTGAAGTATCATAGACACAGACAGATTTCACAGGTTCTCCTTTCTAAGTGGAATCTATTACTAAGTCCTTAAAAATGAAATAATCAAGGGGAAATTTCTATTAAATGGACAGGAACAGATATACCTGTGTTAACTATAGAAGACTGATAATGTAACATCATTTAAATACTCCTTTTTTTAACACTTAGATAAGAAAAGCTCTCAAAGCTCAACCAAGTTGCACCTTATAACAGTGTAGTGTTAAAACAGTGAGGCAGAAATCACATCAGGCCAGAGTACAGAATATCAGTGAACCTAGAATACTCAACCCTAATCAGCTCATCAAAATCCTATCCCACAATAATGCTCAGGGAACCTTATGGAAGTGGGGGTACTAAGACTGTAAGAGTATAAAGTTGGGTTCTCCTGACCAATACAATCCTATCAACACACTCCCAAGACAGGGTTACTGTACCCAGAAAGTCACTGCCATGAGAACTTCTACCACTAGATCTACACAATGGCCCACTAATCAACATTTCCCCAAGGACTAACTAGGATCTTAGAAGAAACAGCTGATCTCAGAGAGTGTCTCAGGGACAGGTTCTGGACGAGGGAAGAGGAACCACACTATTTATGACTTTACTCACTGAAGAAACACATAAAGTTCAACAGAAGGCTGACTCCCTTACTAACACAGGCACAGCACCCCAAAGGGAATCCTGTGATACTCATAAGCAGAGGGACAGGAGGGAAGTGGGGTGGAACAAGGTAGGATGGATAAAGGCAGGGAAGGGTGTGTGGATGGAGAAGATAGGGGTAGAGGGATGTGTGGGGAAGGGATCAGGACTAAGACATAAACCGAGTTTGTAAATACATAAAAAATTTTAAAAAGATGTGGTTTTAATAACAAATGAAATAATGGAGAGGGGCTTTTTGAGGAAGTGATATTGGATAGAGATCTTAATGAAGTGAAAGATGTCAGCCATAAGATGTCTTGGCTTAAACCATTCTAGGTTAAATGGGCAAGCAAACTCAGTAGTCTTAAATACTGCTCCAACACATTTAAGAAACAGCATGAAGGTCACTGTGGCCATTAAAGATTGAACAGTGAACAAAGAAGTGAATGAAAGCAGATAAAGTGGACAGATCAAGGGAAGACAGGTTACGCTGAGCTTAGAATCAAAAGGAAGGCATTTGTATTCATAACATGATAAATATTTGGATGATGGCTTGAATTTACTATATTAATGTTATATGTTTGAATATTTCACATAGGTAAACATTCATAGTATTGGATTTTAACATTTTAAACATCAAGAGTATTCCATTTTATGCTTTCCAACTAAGGAAAACTGTATATAAACTAACTTTTAGTTACTGAAATAGTTTCTTGAAGATGACTTAACCATTTTCCCCTGAATGGTTGTACTCAATTTTCCAGAATTTCTTTAATTTGCTTACTGTCTTTCCTGATACTTGTTTGTTTTTTCCCACAGTATAGGACAAACAAACAGCTTACAGATCTTAACTGGAATTTCTTTTCTTAGGCGATGCCAAATGCTATGTTGTCAGTTCTCCAGGGATACGAAAACAAATAAAATAAGAAAACGCCTGTTAGCTTCTCAAATAAAGAAGTAAAGAGCTTGTAGGGAGAATACTCGTAGGCTTGAAGATGCCTTCATGGGAAAAAGTTCAACACTTTCATTTTAAAGTTTTAGTCTTCTGATTCATTTTGGCATACAGCAATTTTGAAGTTTAAAAATGCAGATGATGATGATGTGGCCAAGTTCAGAGTGAGCATCTGTGACAATAAGCAGAGGAGAGGTTCATAGTCATATTCCATGGACAGTAAATTACATCAGGGTGCAGATAGGGATGATGAATTTTACGTCCTTGATGGCATTATCCACCTCATTATTCTCCCTGGACCAGTGACCTTGAAGGCCACTACTGCAGTCGTGGTTTTGGCTAATACAGTAGAAAAAGTAACAGTGAACCTAACTCCAAGTGTATTCTGCCACTGAACTCATGTGCTTGCATTGAGATGGCCAATGAAAGAAGGAACAGAGAAAATGGAAGTGGAGAGTGATGAGCATGATGTAAAGGAGATGAAATTGGGAATATGGTGGTGCTTCACAAAGGCCCCAAGAATAACTGCTATGATTTCAGGGAATCCCAGGGCCATACAGACATCTAAAAGGGAACCAAAGGAGTTCCAGCTGTGTCTCATTATGTGCAGATGTTGTCCATGATATTCTTGACTTGCTTTCCCTTCTACTGATGTAATTATGTTTGAGAGTGTTTGACCATGAGAACCAAATAAAAAATTCCCGAGTTAAAAATAATAAATTGATGATGTTTGTATCTTTGGTGGTGACCATTTCTGACTGAAGAGAAGTGGAGCCTTAAAGTAGTTCTAATTTTCATTTCTCTGATGGCTAAGGATGTTGAAAAACTTTTAAAGTGTTTCTTAGTCATTTGAATTTCTTTTTTTTTTCTATTTAGTGTGTGTGTGTGTGTGTGTGTGTGTGTGTGTGTGTGTGTGTGTGTGTATCAGAGGGTACTGTGTGTTCCTGTGAAGGTCTAAAGGTGATTTCAGGAATCATCCTGGATTGTTTCTACCTCCTCTTTGCTTTGTTCTGGGATTTTCCAGGTTATGCCCAGTAGGGCCAGAAGCACAGGCTTCCATTGTTTCAGCCTGGTGCTCTTACATGGGACCTGGTATCTGTACTTGGGACCTTCTGCTTGTGAGGCAGAGTCTTAACCCCTGACCCATTGCTCCAGCCCTGAATTTCTTTTTTTAAGAACTTTGTTTAGTTCCACACACATTTTATTTTTTTGCTGTTTTTTAAAAAAATATTTTATTTATTTAAGAGAAAGAATATATAAGGTACACACATGTCAGCATGTCAGAGGACAACTTTTGGAAGTTAGTTCTCTCTTTCTACCATATGGACTCCTCATATTGAACCCAGGTCACCAGGTTTATCCACCGAACCATCTTGGAAGCCCTAAGGAGTTTGTTGTTGTTATTTGTTTCTTAAATTTTTAAAATCATTATTTTATTTTTCTAGTTTTACAAGCATGTTGAGTACTTATACCTGCTTCATTCTATCCCCCTCCCTCCCATTCTCCTCCCTTCCTTTTATCAACCCATTCCATTTTCTCCTACTCTCTTGTCAACTACTCTGGACCTTAGTGTTCCCTCTGACTTGTCTATACTTGTAGGGGTTCAAGCTTCTTGTGGCATACCAAGTTGTCTCTCTTTGGGTCACATGAATGATAGGGGCATTTCCCTTCACTCATCCAGCTCTTGAGTGCCTCCAAAGTCTTTGGGGGCATGTTAGTATGCCAGTAATTATGCAGGTCTGTTAAGGACAAATCTCAGTGCAGTGAGTTCCTGGATGCAGCATTCCTGCCTTGAATTGGATGTCTTATCCAATGGTGAAACTTCCAGTCTTTAGGTTCTTACAATCTCATAGTCCCCTCTTCTGTGAGGTTCCCTAACCCTTAGGATGGGGTAGTTCTGTACATTTTAATTGGATTGTGTGTTTTATTTGTGCCTAGCTTTTTGAAATCATTGTACATTATAGACATAAATTCTCTGTCAGATGCATGCATAGCTGGTGACGATTTTCTTCTATGGACTCTCTCCCTCTTCATTCAATTGCTTTCTTTACTGTACAGAAGTTTTTTAAGTTCCATGAGATCTCATTTGTTGATTGCTTGTCTTATTATCTGTGTTACTTGAGTCTTATTTGGAAAGTCTCTACTTTTGCCTATATTTTAGAGTATGTTTCATACTTTTTCCTCTAACAGTTTCAAAGTATCAGGTCCAATGTTGAGGCCCTTGATCCATTTAGAGTTGTGTTTTATGGTGAGAGCTATGAACCTATTTTTATTCTTCTGCATGATGACATCTAGGTTTCCTAGCACAATTTGTTGAAAAATTTTTTTCTAGTGTGTATATTTTTTGGCATTGGTTGTAGTTACTCTTCTTTTGTTGTGAAACAATACTTTGATACAACTAACTCAAGAAAGGGTTATTTGGTCGAAGGCATGACTGAAGACAGAATCAAGAGGCTGGTTCAAGTTGATGCAGCTATAAATTTGCAGAAAGAGCAAGAGAAAGCAGGGTGGGGCTACTAAAACTCAAGGCCCACCCCCTGAGACATGCCTTTGTCCAACAAGGGTCTAACTGTTTTTATTTTATTACTTCTTTCTCTCTCTCTCTCTTTGAAAGAGTGTACTATATGTGCCTGTTGAGGCCCAGAGTTGCTTCCAGAATCACTATGGATTATGCTATCTCCTCTTTGTTTCGCTTTGAAATTTCTGAGGCTCTGCTTTCTAGGGTTGAATAGTATAGGCCATGGCCATCAACCTGGTGTTTTTACATGGAATCTGGGATCTGAACTCAGGACCTTCTTCTTGTGAGGCAGAGGCTTAACCCCTGAACCATCTCTCCAATCCCAAGGCTCTACCTCTTAATAGTGTCACAGTCTTCCTAAACATTAACATCAGCTGAGGATTCTAATTGTGAGAAGTATCTTGTTTGAGTCTTAGACCTAGATCTGTGTTTAGACATGGAATAAGTTTTATTTTACATGGAATAACTAGAGGGAACTCAGAATATTTATTCAAAATTGTCATTCAATCTTCCTGACATGAAATACTCACTGATTACATATGAATAAGTTATTGCTAGGAGAAGACTGAAGTGAAATCTCTATCACACTGTGCAAATGATGCTATAATTTATTCAATTTAACATCTGTATGATTTATTTGCTGCTTGCTTTTTGGGGATTTGGTGGTTAGAAAACTTAAGAGTTTATCTTTCAGATTCTTCTGCAACTAGAATGTTGACATATGAACTTGTGATGTAGGCTATATTCCATGTGTGAGGAAGGAAGTCACCACCAAGCAATACAAGACAGAAGAAATGCAAGATACTCCACACAAGTTAGGGCTGAAGTAATCATAATAGGACTTTTCATGACCTGTGCATTGACCAACATATCATTGACCCCCCCCCCAAAGTCTAGCATGGATCACAGGCACTAGGACCCTTAGAGTCAAGGGATTAACAGCCACAATAGTGTTTCCATACTAAAGGAGAACACAAAAAAATACTCTAGGTAATGCTACTGAGTCCTTATACATCATCAGAGAGTAGAACCCAGAGGGAAGTTTGACATGCACAATAAAAGATGCTCTAGGGATGGGGGGGGGGAAACAATAGGAGTAAGGTGCAGGACTCAGGGGCCACTGCAGGTAGTGCGGCTAGGGATGACCAGACCAGCTGGGCGACCTGTGGGGCTGAGCAGGTGATGAGTGTCGTGGCCCAATGAACACAATGGAGCCGGGAGGTCTGTCAAAGCAGGAACTCAACTTTATTAAACAGGGGGGTGAATTATATAGAATGTGCAGCGGGGGGAAGGGTGAGAGGTGGTGTGATTATGGGGTAACCAATAGGAAGTTTATAAATGACCAGAAGGTGATTGAATAGGTGTGACATTATCCCAGGTAAATGAAAGAGATGAGATTCGAAACCTAAAGTCAGGTCCTGAAACTCTAGCCAGGCTCAGGAAGTTCCAGCAGGCCTTAGGCTGGGTAAAGAGGCCCAACACCTCCCCCTTCTGTTTTTTAAAAGACGATCCAGGGGTTACCTGTGATCGAGCAGGCCATATGGCCTTGAGTGACTGTGCCTGTCTTAGGTGTGAGAGCCACCTTCTGGAGTCTTACCCATCATGGGAGCTTGCAACTTTGAGTGTTACAAGTCCTGTCTTAGGTTGATCTCCGGCTGGGCCCTCACTTACCCATCTCTGGCCACCAGCCCTCACTTAAGCGCCTGGCTAGGCCAGACTTGGGGGTTTCATGGTCACAGGGAGTCATCAAATTCCTCTAAGGCTAAATATTCAGAGCTGGACTTCTGAGTGGCAAGCATCTGATAGTTGATGTGGACCTGGTGGAGCTGGATAGATTCAATCTGTCTTTTAATAAAGCGAGTAAGAGCATTAATCACACAAGGCCCAATGGCTGCAAGGAGAAGTATCATGGACACAGGACCCAGGAGGGGAGTAAGGTATGGGAGGAGGCTGCCAAAGGAGGACCAAAAGGGGTGTCCCTGGAGCTCTTTCCTTCACTGATCCAGGTTCTCCTGTAGTTTATCTTGTCACATACGAATCCTGATCCATCTGTTGTTCAATGATGATTCGGGCCTCATGTGGATCTCTGAATCCTGTTGACGGCCGGAAGATCACCATCAAGTAGAGTAAGATCAATGGAGTCTTCATGCTTCTCTGTGGTGAGAGAAGAAAGAAAATCCTCAGGGGGAGACGACTCCCTGGGAAGGTTTTTATCCTCTCCCTCCACCAATGGAGGAAGGTATTTGATGTCCCGAGCAGGGACCCAGATAGACCTTTTTTCACTTTGGGAGAACACGCATCTGAATCCTCTCCCTGCAGTGATGAGGGGGTCTGGACCCCTCCATCCCCCAGTAAGGGGGGCCTTCCAGTGAATTTGGATGGATTTGTATGAGATCTTAGAAGTCCAGTGCCTCTGGAATGGTGTTTCTAAATCTGTTTTAGTCAAATTTAAAATATTAAGCATTAACAAAGACTTCTTCCCCTGATCATGGTGGGGAGAGACTCCCCCTTTTGTTTTTGTAATTGGGCCTTAAGAGTTTGATTTGATGTTCTATGATTGCCTGTCCCCGAGGGTTATGAGGGATGCCAGTGGAGTGGGTAATATTCCAGGTCTGGAGAAACTTGGAAAAGGCTTTACTAATAAAGCAAAGGCCATTATCTGTTTTAAGTTGATCAGGCAAACCAAGGACAGCAAAGCATTGTAACATATGACTGATAGCATGTTTAGATTTTTCCCCTGTGTGTGCTGTAGCCCAGCAGGCATGAGAGAATGTATTAATAGTGAGAAAGATATATTTAAGTTTACCAAATGGAGGGTAATGAGTAACATCTGTTTGTCATAGGTTGTTAGGTCGTAATCCACGGGGGTTAACTCCCATCTTTTGTAAAGGAGGGAGTTGAAGAAAGGGTTGGCAGGACTTGCAAGTGTGGATGATCTTTTTAAGATCTTTGATGGGCACCAAAGGATATTTGTGATGGAGGCCTCTCCAGTTAATGTGGGTTAACTCATGTAAACTGGCCTCCTCTTGAAAAGTTAAAGCAGATGCCATCTTATCTGCCAGGGCATTTCCTTCAGATAGAAACCCAGGCAGATTTTGGTGACCCCAAAGATGTTGGACGAAGATGGGATTAAGTCTTTGTTTGAGTAATAATTGTGCCTGCAACATCAATGGAGTTATAGGGTTAGAATCTAATATAAGCATCAAGTAGATTAGGCAGTAGGTTAACAACATAAAGGCTCTCAGAAAACAAATTAAAAGGCTCAGGTATAGTGCTCAATGCTAATACCACTGCAAACAATTCTTTAAATTGTGCCGAACCCTCAACCTCGTGGGTGACCCTCTTAAGGGGGAACAATGGTTGTCCCTTCTTATGAGGGGGAAAAGCCACCAAGGAGGCTCCTAGACACCCCCCATCAGTAAATACAGTAAGAAAATTAGGATCAGGTTGAGGAAGGAAGAGCCTAGGGGGTCTCCAATCTAGTCTTAAAAATGAGCTCATCCATTTATGAGGGCCATAATGGCAATCAATCTTTCCTAAGTATCCTTCAAGGGCTAAAGCAACCCTGTCTTATTTCTCTGAAGCCAGGTAAAGTCTGACAGCTTAAAAGGAACAACAAGAAGGTGAGGTTCCAGCCTAAATAACCGGGTGCAAGCATCTCTGCCTTTTATAATACAGTCAGCAACTTGATCAGTCATAGAATAAACTCTAAGGGCTCCCCCAACTGAGAAGTGGATCCATTGAAGGGGGTCACCTCCTTGTGCCAACATGGCAGTACATAACATCTCTCCAGAAAAAAGGTAAAGGACAATGGAAAAGCCAGGATCATATCTCTTTAAGGCAGAATGATCTATTGCTTGTTGAATTTTGTGAAAAATTTGATGATGATAAGGAGTGAGGGTCACCTGGGAGGAAAGATCCAAGCCCTTCAAAAGATCAAATAGAGGAGACAGTTCCTCTGTAGTGATGGGTATCCATGGCCTCATCCAATTAATTTCTCCCAGAATTTTTTGGAGTTCCCTTTCTACATCTCAGGCAGGGGGTCCAAGGACCCTCCCAGAGTGGGCTGGCACTCCCTTCTAAAGTGACCCTCTTGCCCACAGCCAAAGCAGTTTCGTTCTCCTTTTCCAGGGAGAACTTGCTGGAGGGCACACACCAGGGTGTTAATTGATCCCTGCCTGCCAGCTTCTCTGGCTGAGCGCAAAGCCATAACCATGGCCTTAGCATTGGCCTGGGCAGTGTGGGAAGTAGTGCCTATGTCCCTGGTGGCTGCAATCTACCTAGCCATATTTTTATCCTTAAGGCCTGCACAGGCCAGCTTGTGATCCTGATTCATACCTTCCCAGACTAGAGATCTTTCAAACTGCTCTCGTATAGGCCCTGGGGGGACCTTGCAGGCTAGGCTTTTCTTCACCCTCTCAATGAAAGAGGCGAGGTCCTCATTTGGTTTCTGGGACAATCCAGAAATGGGGGACTCAGTTGGGCCGTCATCTAGCCTTTTCCAGGCATTAGTGCCTGCAGTCCTCACTTGGTCTCTATAGGGGTCAGGGATAACTGCCAGTTGAGCCCCGGTAGAATATTGGGCTTCAAACCCAGCAAGCATATCATAGGTGATGGGGATTGCAGGGTTGACCTCCTGATTCCTCTGTCCCTGAGTTCTACATTCATCTTGAAAAAAGGCACTCTACTTGATAAAGAGTGCCTCAGGGAGGACGGCTTTAGCTATCTTCATCCAGTCTTGGGCTGTGCAGGGCTGATGAACAAACCCTCGAAGGATGGTCTCTGCCCAAGGGGAGTTGGACCCATCCTCAACTACAGCCTTTTTTAAGTCTTTGATCTCAGTAGCTGTCCAGGGGTACCATGCTGCAGGGTGATTTCCCCCTGGTGCTATGTTAACCAGGAAAAGCTCGGTCGGCCCTAAGGGAGGATATGGAGGAGGAGCAGAAGGGAATAGAAAGGGGTTTGTGGGAGGTGATCGAGAGGTCGCAAGAACAAAGGAATCAGGAGGGGAGTGATTGATGGCAGTCGGGTTAGCCGGGCTTGGGCTCTCACCGGGTTGCGGTTTCACTTCATCTCCTGGTCTATTAACCCCCTCCGCCCCAGTTTCCTTTTTCTCCTTAGGAGGCCGTGGGGGAAAACAACTCTTGAGGGAGCCTATGGTGGGTAGGACCCCCAAGGGGGGAATTTCCCTCTTCTGTTTTGGGGCCTTTAGAATCAGCTTCTCTATCCGGTCCCAAGTGTCCCAATCAAATAAATTGCTCTCAGGTAGCCATGGGGCCACCTTGAGCAAGCAAGACCATGATTTCTGTGCTTGGTTATCTGTGAGGTTTAAACCTCTGCTTTTTAAAAGCACTCATAGGGAGTCCAGGGCTGGATCAGCCCGGGAAAAGGACTGCCCCATAATTTATGGGGGTACACTCACCCGTAGATCGACTCAACCGTCAACGAGTTGAGGTTCTCCTCACATGGGGCACCAGTCTGCAGGACTCAGGGGCCACTGCAGGTAGTGCAGCTAAGGACAACCGGACCAGCTGGGCGACCTGTGGGGCTGAGCAGGTGATGAGGGCCATGGCCCAATGAACACAATGGAGCCGGGAGGTCTGTCAAAGCAGGAACTCAACTTTATTAAACAGCGGGGGGGGGGGGGGGGGGGGAAGGGTGAGGGGTGGTGTGATTATGGGGTAACCAATAAGAAGTGAATAAGTGACCAGAATGTGATTGAATAGGTGTGACATTATCCCAGGTAAATGAAAGAGATGAGATTCGAAACCTAAAGTCAGGTCTTGAAACTCTAGCCAGGCTCAGGAAGTTCCAGCAGGCCTCAGACGCAGTAAAGAGGCCCAACAGTAAGGAAGGGGGGAAAGGAAGGGGAAAATGGGGGAGGGAGCAAGGGGATCCAGGGAGGGGTAGAGGGAGGGAGGGGAACGAGGTACCTTTTGAACTTGTATAAGTGGAAAAAATAAGTAAATATTTAAAAAATTAAAAAAAAAAAGACAGAAACTGAATCAAGAGGGTAGATGTTCTGTCGGGCAGTACGCTGAAGCATCTGGTCCTTTGGAGAACAATGGGAGAAGTTTGGGAGTCTTATCTCAAATAAAATTCCAAAGCAGGAGGTAATAACAGTACACTGTCATGAGCTAAACTGAGGATCTGTTCTTGCTTCTTCACTCCTGAATATGTGTCAATCAGGCCTAGTTCCTGACACTCTCAGAGTTTCTTCATGTTATCCAATTTTACTTTTTCTTTGATATCACTTTCTTTTTAAATGAGCTGGACTGGGTTTGGTTGCCTCTACCTGAGAGCTCTGACATGGTTGGGGTCAGACTTTTCTTTGGCACATTTGCCCATATTAAGAACTAGTTGATTTTTAACAAATAATTGACATTTAAGTCTCTTAAGGGTACTAAGCTGGTAGAAATTTTTGTGGCAGTGGCACATTAATTAGTGTGTTCAGATTTAAGTTCAGAGTTTACCCTGCACTATCAGTGTTACTTATTCAGGTAAATTAACTTCTATATATTTCAGTTCTTATCACTGTTGAAAATTGGAGGTAACCATAGCATTAAACATATAGTATAATTGTAAGAATAATGTGAGATAATTAATGTAAAGAATATATTTCAATGTTAGGGAAATAAGCATTCTGAAAGATGTTTTCCTTTGATCATATTAAAACAATTGTTAATTCACAGTAGACTTTTTCTTGCACACCAAGATTCCTTGACTTATCATTTAATTTGTTCTTACATTTTGTGTAAGTATTCCCATTTTCCTATATAGCAAACAACATTTTGAATCTATTTTGTCCTTCCTTTATGAACTTTAACAAATAAAAGAAAAATGTAAGGAAAAATAGGGAAAAAGGGAAGATACTTTGCATAATGTCTGAATTCAGATAAACCTATGAATTTTCATGATGGCTTTAGAATTTTAATAACAATAATGGTGACATTTCAGATACTAAAACTATCTTTGACTTCCTTTTGGGATTAGGCAGCTGTTAACCTAGTTTCTGGCTTGAGGGTTGGAATACTTACTTTTGGGTGAAATGGGCAAGAAGTGAGGTCATTCTCTTTAAACTGTTAATGTACATATATGTTTAAATGGCCTGGTTGATATTTGCAATTATTACAATATAATAACAATATGTTTAAATGAATGCTATCTCTATGAAAAACCATATATAACATCTGATAGTTCTGTCATATTCCAAACAGTTTTTAAAACTTATCATATATCATTATCTTCAAGAATACACACATTTATTATTGTGTACCTTGAAACTTCAAATGGTAATATATGACTAGACTACATTATTAATATTATTCATTAAATTCATGACTGCTTGATACAGTTATGTTCCTTTAAGGGTATGTTTAAATCCAGGAAATATGCCAAAAACATACGAAGCAACCTATATATGATATTTGATTCCTAGATTTTTGGATTAAGAAATCTTAATATAATCTCTGCATTTCTGTTAACCACACGATAAACCCTTATATTCTCTTTATTAAATTTGAATATAGGACCATTCTTCTCATCTTATATATTAACTTTGAAATTGTAAATCTTTCATAGGAATCAGTACTCTCCCTTTATGTGCATACATATTTTGGGGAGTTACAAAAGAATATATCATAAGAACTTCACAAATTTATATCACAAAATTATAACAGAAGAAGTGAGAAGGCAGCCTAGACTATAAGAGATGTCTGTAGTATATTAATGCATCAAAGAAGTTGAATCTGTGATATATGAATAATTCCTATGGATCAAGAAGGATAAAGCCAACAAAAACCCATGGAAAGAAAGCTGACATGCTAGAATATATATGAAAGTTATCAGGCTTTTATTGATGAATGGAAATATAAAGTAATAAAAATTCTAAGGAATAATTCTGCAAAACATTGCAATGTGCACAAGTAAAGACACTAATTATAGGGTACTCAACACCATTATCAGTTATTAGAGAAATATGGAATAGAAAAATGACAAAATATCACTACATTCACTATAATGCCAATCAAATGGATAAATGATATCGGGTGTTGATGGAAATATAGAATAATTGAAAATAGCATACATTAGAAGTGGAATCATAAATCAGTACAATAATCTTTGAAAAGTGGTTGACTTTTAGAAAAAAATTTGAATTGTGGTAAAATACCAAAACGTAATTTATTGTTTTCATAATTTTATGCATCCAGCTCAATAACATTAAATACATTCATAGCATTCTATTATTTTTATCATATACCTCTGAAATTCTTCACTTTGTAAAACTTTAAAAAATTTTTTTCTTCTCCAGCCTCTGACAGCAGTTCTTATAGTTTGTGTGTCAATGAATAGAATATTTTAGATTTATCAGATAATAAAATATGGTATTATAAATTTTCACTGGATTATTTCCCTTAGTGTAATATTCTTCAATCCCATCACACTGAAGTATAACTAACAATGTCCTTTTTTATGGATGAATGATGTTTCATTGTATGTATACCTCATTTTGTTTATATGTTCATTCTCAGTGATATCAGTTGCTTTCAACTTTTAATTTTTATAAATAATGTTGCTATGAATATTTGTGCACAGCTATCTGTCTTTACCTTTTTTAGTGATATACATCTTTTAAAACAGCCAAATATGACTTTATAAAACCAAGAAATTCAACTTATATATAAGAAATTCCTGTGTTCATAACTAAATATACCCATTGGAAACAACTCACGCATCCTTACCTAGCATGAAGCATAGATAAACTGAGGTATATTCACTTAAATCATTTAACATCTAATATAGCAGAAAATGGGACAAACTGTCCATGAACAAACATGGGTTACTGTTGCATTTTATCTGTGTGTTGCCAACAAATTCATGACCAAACTGCTAAGGCGACAAAGGGATCTTTTTTTTTTTTTAAATATTTTTTTAAGATTTATCTTTATTATTTATTTATTCAACTGTGCGCGTGTGCATGTGTATGTGCGCGAACCTGTGTGTGTGTGTGTGTGTGTGTGTGTGTGTGTTTGTGTCTGTGTAGAACCACAGACGAATTCGTGAACCACCATGGACGCCTCCTCCTTCTGCCCTGGGATTCACAGGCTCCGCCCTACTAGGACCAGAAACGCAGGCCGCCCCTGCTTCTGCCTGGCGTCTATACGTGGGATCTGGGATCCGAACTCAGGACCTTCCGCCTGCAAGGCAGAGGCTTAACCCCTGAGCCACCTCTCCAGCCCCGACAAAGGGATCTTATTCTTGTTTATGGTTCTCCATTGCAGCTCATAATCTAGCTTGACAGGAGAGCTCATACCCACACCAGGAACTGAGGAAACTTGCCATACAATACCCACTGGGATTTCTGAGAGAAGGGCAGGCCTTTACTGCCATATTGCAGGTCTGCAAAAGTTATGCTGGAGTATGCCCAACTACTGAGCCAGCTCCCTGCATTTTATCTGCTTGCCCAGGGAATAGCCTCAGCCACCATGGGCTGGCTCTTCCTATGTCAGATACTGTCCTTCACGCTTGTTTGGGGCTTATTGTAACTACCAATTCTTCACAAGATTTTCCAAAGCTAAGACTTTAATTGCTATATATCTAATTAGCACCTATCTAATTAGTCTATATATCTAATTAGCACAGTTATAATAAAAAAGACTGCAGAAGAAAAAGTGCATAATGTATGATTCCATTTAAGCAAAATTCAAGAACTCTCTCTAAAAATGACTGTTGATACTGTTTGGATGAATGGTACTTTTTGGAGATGGGTAATAATCAATGGTGGATAGAGGATCTTTCTGAATTTCTATTTATTCTTTATTTCTTGACTTGTGTGCTGGTTATATGAATATATATATATATATATATATTCAAAAATGTTTTGATCTCCATTCTTAAGGTTATACATTCACTTTTAAACACCCTACCACTGAACTATATCCCCAATTACTTTCCTTTCTTAAAGAAAATAGTAACACAATTTCCAAGGAAGAGTCTGAGCATACTTTGTCAAATGCCAACATGAATGACATAAATACACAAGTTGTCACTTTGAAGGGGCCTCTTTCATAAAAACATATTTGTTACTATATAGCTACTCCTAAATGCAACCTAAGCAAAACCCTAAGATCTGGGTTTTGCTGGTAACATGAGAAGGTGTGATTTAGGAACAGGTCTTTGACTTCGGCCTTTGTAAAGCCCTGAACACTTAACAAGCTCAGTGCTGAACTAGTTAGTAGCAAACTAATAGTAAAGAACTCACAAATGATTTAGAACACTTCTGTCTTATTGACTGTCTTTATTTTACCAGTAATTAAAAAAATAAAGTACTGCTTTTCACTCTTTTAAGGTTGAAAGGTGACCATCTGAATTCTATTTAACATTGCATTTGTGTTTAGTTCTGGTTCAAAATGTTCTTTTAATCATGAAAAGAATTATTTTTGGATGCCAAACATTGTATGCTATTCCAGTACATTTCCAAACTTTGAACATTAATTTTTCTTGTATATCAACCTTTCCTCAGCTGCTCTATTGATTTGGCTTTCTTCCCATAGTTCACTGGAAAAAAAGTTGGCTTTGTCATTGTTTGTAAAGAACATTCAAGTTTTGAATACTAATTTCCTACCAATAAACATGGAAGAAGACTATTACAAGTAATGTTTCAACACATATTAAAGAGAAAATCTTAAGATATTACCATGCTACTTCAGATTGGTTTTTCATGCAATACTTTCATTAATATTTAGGAAATAATTTCTTGGTCTTTCCAGAAGAAAGAATGAAAAGGTATTTAATAAATAACAGCTCTTTTATTCCCCAGATTATTTTTAAAAAATCATAGGGTTGTTTGAGAAATATAAACTATGATAATCTATATACTGAGTCATCAACTTTATTATATTGCTAATGTCTGATTTAAAAATTTAGCAACAGATGTATTATACAAACAGAACTGCTAACTAATCTCCAGAATTAAGTAAATTTTCTCATCCATTCTTAGCCTACAGCACTGAGAAATAAAGAATCCATGCTATCAATCTGCAGACTTGCTTCTTTTTTAAATTTTTTTATTTATCATTTATTCAATTGTGTGTGTGTGTGTGTGTGTGTGTGTGTGTGTGTGTGTATGTATGTGTATATGTGTGTGTAGAACCACAGGTGAATTCGGGAACCACCGTGGACGCCTCCACCTCCTCCTTCTTTACTCTGCCCTGGATTCACAGGCTCCGCCCTACCAGGACCACAAACGCAGGCCACCCCGCTTCTGCCTGGCGTTTATACGTGGGGTCTAGGATCTGAACTCAGGACCTTCCGCCTGCAAGGCAGAGGCTTAACCGCTGAGCTACCTCTCCAGCCCCCAGACTTGCTTCTAAGAGGAGCAGGGACAGAACCAAGTCAGCAGCAAGTTACTCCTTCCAAACTTAACAGCTGATAGTGTCCTTTTCTCTTGTATTTCTTGTATTGGCTAATATAAGCAAAGGATGCAGGGTAGAGAAGATGGAGGCAGGAGGATTATATGTTCAAAGTCAAGGTTATCCTCAGACGCATAGTGGGTTCAAGTTCGAAGTTAGTTTAGGTATCATGAGACTCTTCAGAAAAATAGAAAAAGAGATGCAAACTCACTTGCTAAAGTGAGGAATCAGAAGTGATAAGTGATTATTACTTCACATAGCTCTGTTTTATTTATTTGATTCATGGTATCACTGTATAGCACAGTTGGACTAAAAAATCATGAGCCTCTTGCTTCAGCCTCCCAAGTACCTGTGATTACAAATATGCACATAACTTTTGCCATTAGTACATTTACTGCTATCTTCCTAATTGCTGAAAAAGACATGTAAATAAAATCTAAGGTATAAAAATGATAAATGAGTGACAGTCTTTTATTATTAGCCATGACACTACCCAAGATTTAAAAATTTTTATTTCTAAGAACATGAACTACAAAATATCAGTTATGTTATCTTTCAGATAAACCAGTGCATGAAGATATTATTTTCAAACAGCTTAAGAATTTAAAATTGAATTATTAGTGGTATATTAGAAACCATCCCCCAAATTCCTTAATACTATTTTACTGTTCAATGTGAAGTATAACACACAGAAAATACCAAGAAATGTAGTACAGCTTCAGTTTATAAAACATAAATTTCCCCAAAGATACATTTAAAAAATTTCAAATTTGTGTTCTTTTCTGGAAGACTTCTTCCTCGTGAATAGAGCCTCTTTATTATATAAATCTCTGGGCCATGTCACTGGTTTGTTCCTCCAGACTTCTGTGCATTATTTCCTGATAGAATGTTGTCAGTTGCAATACAGTAGACCTTCCTCAAATATTTTTCCAATCTTGGTCTTGTCTATAGTCTATTAGCTTCTCTGAAAGATAAAAGCCATCATTTTACAATTTTTAGAATACAAATTACTGAAATGAAAAGATTATTGATTTCAAACAAAATAATTAAACAAATTGCTCTTTAAACACAACTGATTTCAACAGAAATTAGAGGGAAAATAAAGATTTAATAATCACCTTCCCAATATTCAGAAGCAGAAAATTGCAATATTATTAAGATACTATTTAAATTAAGCAGACACTGTGTTTCAGTGATTTTTCATAGGCTATTTGACTTAATACAGAAATCTTACAAAGATTTGGTTGTTTTCCATCTGGCAGCTCCCAAGTTTGAACCAGTAATCACTAGTGTATCAGGCAAACATACTACACTAAGATACTACAAAAACCCAATAAAGTCTACTTAGCCAGTAATCTTAAGAAGTTTACCTGGAGGTTTGTATTAAGGTGTAATTAGATTTTGCATGCAAGTATATCTGACTTGAATGCCCATGCAAATTTAATTTTTTGTGTGTATATATGTACACTGCATTTATGTATTCATGTGAGCGTGCAGCTGCTTATGTGTGTGTGTGTGTGTGTGTGTGTGTGTGTGTATGTTTGGGGGTAGGCCAGTAGCCAGTCTTGGGTGTCTTCTTTGATTGTACTCTACTCTTTTTCTTTTCCTTTTTAAAAAATATTTTATTTATTTGAGAGAGGAAAGAGAAAAGATACAGACATATATTCCATGGCACCTAGGTCAGAAGGCAACTTTAGTGTTTTCCTTCCACTATGTGAGTTTCAGTTTGCCAGGTTTATGAATGGGCTCCTTACCCACCAAGCTATCTCATTGGTTACACTTTATTTTTTTTATTAAAATATAATTATACATTTTAAAAATTTTTTACCAGTTCCCTCCCTCCCCCCTCCTCCCCCCGAACCCCCTCCTCCCCCTCCCCATCCCCCAGTGCCTCCCCCCCAATTCCCAAAGAGTCCATTATTGTGTACGCCTAACTCTCCACTGGGTCCTCCTCTCCGATGACATGTAAGGACCCAGTGGCATTTCCATAAGCCCTTTCTCTTGTTCCCCTTAAGCATAAGATCACTACTATGGCTGTCAATCCCTTGCCTCCAGGGGTCTCGGTGCCCTTAACAGATGCTAGACTTTATGAGGGCAACAGTGCGCTGGACATTGCGCAGGGCATGCAAAGTCCCATTATGATTGCTTTGGCCCCAACTATTGTTGAAAATCTTGCAAATCATTGCTCCTCCCATCCTTTTGCTCTTACAATCTTACCGCCCCCTCTTCCGCAAATGTCCCTGAGCTCCAGGATGGGGAGAGATTAGGATGGCCTAGTTCTATGTGATTGATATAGTCTCTGAAGTTCTGGATTGTGGTTTGTTGATTTTCTTTTGCAGTTTTGCTGCTCCTGCAATGCCCTTCACTCCATCCTGCTGGGCACTGTATGTCACCCCCTGGCCAGAGACAAAAAGCTGTTAAACTGGAGTCTTGTTATAATAGCACATTCAAGGGTAGATATAATAAGAGTAGGAAACCTCAGTGAGGGAGGGGTCCATCACCCATTTGCAAAATGATTACTTTTTATCTGCCAGACTATATGCCCTCCCCTTCTGGTGAGATCAGGAAAGAACGTCTGTGAACGTAACCAGGTTTCTCATTACTTACTTGCAGACCTTGATGGAGGCCTATTTTCTCTGCTGTAACATGGTCCCCTCTCTCCTTGTTTATGGTGTGGCCCTCCTACCCCATCTCTCTTGTTCATAATCCTTGCAATTACTGTGTTACATAGGTTTACTTTTGAGTGTCTCAATGTGGGCTGGATGAATTTGGTACTAGGAGCCACCTATTAGGGACTACATACGGCGCTTAATTTTCTGGGTTTGGGATACTTCACTTAATATAATTGTTTCTAATGACATCCATTTCCCAGCAAATTCCAGTAATTCATCATTTTTGATGGCTGAGTAGTACTCCATTGTATAGATGTACCACATTTTCCTTATCCACTCGTCAACTGTTGGACATTTAGGTTGATTCCATAACTTTGCTATTGTAAACAGTGCTGCTATGAACATGGTCGAGCTTGTGCTATCGAGGCGAACCTCTGGTGCATGGGGGGTTATTCCCAAAAGTGGGATAACAGGGTCATATGGCATTTCAATCTTTAATTTCTTTAAGAATCTCCAGATGGCTCGCCAGAGGGGCTGTATGAGCCTGCATTCCCACCAGCAATGTAGGAGAGTTCCCCTCTCTCCACATCCTCTCCAGCATTTGTTGTTGTTTGTATTATAGATTTTTGCCATCCTGACCGGGGTGAGATGATATCTCAGGGAAGTTTTGATTTGCATTTCCCTGATGGCTAAGGAAGTGGAGCATTTTTTAAGATATTTGTTAGACATTTTAATTTCATCCCCGGTAAAGTTTCTTTGAAGTTCCAGGGCCCATTTTTTAATTGGGCCAGTGTTTTCCTTGGAGTTTAGTTTTCTAAGTTCTTTGTGCACTCTGGACAGTACAGCTCTGTCAGATATGTGGTTAGTGAAGATTTTCTCCCATTCTGTGGGTTGCCTTTGAGCTCGTGTGACAATCTCTTTATCTGAACAGAAGCTCTTTAATTTCACAAGATCCCAACTGTTGAGAGTTGGTAGCAGTGACTGTGCCATTGGATGTCTGTTTAAGAAGTGTTGGCCTAGCCCAATCAGCTCGAGGGAGTTCCCTATCCTTTCAACTATGGTTTTTAAAGTCTCTGGCCTGATATTAAGGTCCTTGATCCATTTGGAATTAAGTCTTGTACATGGTGACAAGTACGGGTCCAGCTTTAATCTTCTGCATGTGGGGATCCAGTTTTGCCAGCACCATTTGTTGAAGATGCTGTTCTTTTTCCATTGGATTCTTTGGGCCCCTTTGTCAAAGACCAAATGGCTGTAACTTTGTGGGCTTATATCTGGGCCTTCAATCCTTATCCATTGATCTGTGTGTCTATTTTGGAGCCAGTACCAGGCTGTTTTTATAACTATGGATTTGTAGTATAGACTTAGGTTTGGTATGGTAATACCTCCAGCTGTGTTTTTGTTACTCAGGATTGTTTTTGCTATCCTGGGTCTTTTGTGCCTCCATATGAACTTTGAGATTGTTTGGTAAACTTCTTTGAAGAATTGCTTTGGGATTTTGATTGGTATAGCATTGAATCTGTATATTGCCTTTGGTAGGATGGTCATTTTTACGATGTTGATTCTGCCAATCCAGGAACAAGGGAAGTCTTTTCACCTTCTGGTGTCTTCTGTAATTTCTTTCTTTAGGGTTTTAAAGTTTTCATTGTAAAGGTCTTTTACCTCTTTGGTTAGGTTTATACCAAGGTATTTCATTTTTTTAGGGGCTATAGTACATGGGATTGTTTCTCTCAAGGCTTTTTCACTTCTTTCATTCTGGGCATATAGGAAGGCCTCTGATTTTTGCACATTTATTTTGTATCCTGCCACCCTGCTGAACTTCTCAATTAGTTCCAGGAGCTTCCTGGTGGAGTTTTTGGGATCCCTCAGGTATAAGATCATGTCATCTGCAAATAGGGATAGCTTGACTTCTTCCTTGCCGATTTGAATCCCTCTTATGTCCCTTTCTTGTCTTATGGCTTCAGCTAAGACTTCAAGTACAATATTGAATAGAAGTGGTGAGAGTGGACAGCCTTGTCTAGTTCCTGATCGAAGTGGGAATGATTCCAATTGTTCCCCATTGAGCATAATCCTTGCTGTAGGCTTGTTGTATATAGCTTTTATTATATTGATTAAGGTTCCTTCCATTCCCACTGTCTCTAGCGTTTTGATCATAAAAGGCTGTTGGATCTTGTCAAAAGCTTTTTCTGCATCTATCGAGAGTATCATGAGGTCTTGGACTTTGGACTGGTTTACATGATGAATTACATTTATTGATTTGCATATGTTGAACCAACCTTGTGTGCCGGGGATGAAGCCTACTTGGTCCCCATGAATGATCTTTTTAATATGTTTTTGAATCCGATTTGCTAAGACTTTGTTGAGAATCTTTGCGTCTGTGTTCATCAGGGAGATCGGCCTATAGTTTTCTTTCTTAAGTGAATCTTTATTAGGTTTTGGGATTAAAACGATATTAGCTTCATAGAAGGAATTTGGTAGTGTTCCTTCCTTTGCTATTTGATGGAACAGTTTAAGGAGTATTGGTGTTATTAACTCCTTAGAATTCTGTGCTGAATCCATCTGGTCCAGGACATTTTTTGGTGGGAAGATTCGAGATTACTTCCTCAATTTCCTTATATGTTATAGGACTATTTAAATAATTCACAACTTCCTGATTCAATTTAGGTTACTTGTGTTTAGTTAGGAATTCATCCATCTCTTTTGTGTTGTCAAATTTCACAGAGTATAAGTTTCTGAAATATGATATTATAATTCTCTGGATTTTTTGGTATCAGTAGTGATAACTCCATGTTCATTTCTAATTTTGTTAATTTGGGTTTTCTCTCTCTTGCTTTTGGTTAGTTTAGCTAGGGGTGTATCAATCTTGTTGATTTTTTCAAAGAACCAGCTTTTTGATTGGTTGATTTTTTCTATAGTTTTCTTAATCTCGATTTTAGATATTTCTCCCCTTATTTTGCTAATCTCTTCTCTTCTACTGCTTTTGGGATCAGATTGCTCTAGTTTCTCTAAAGCTTTAAGCTGCATTGTTAAGTTGTTTATTTCTGATGTTTCCATTTTTTTGACGTAGGCATTAAGAGCTATGAACTTACCTCTTAGAACAGCTTTCATTGTGTCCCAGAGATTTTGGTAGGTTGTATTTTCGTTATCATTCACTTTCAGGAAATATTGAATTTCCTTTTTAATTTCTTCCTGAATCCAGTTCTCATTCAGCATCATAGTGTTAAGTTTCCAGGAGTTAGTGTATCTTCTCTTGTTTGATGTGTTGTGGATGTCCAGCTTTAGGCAGTGGTGGTCTGATGGGGCACAGGTTAGAATTTCAACTTTCTTGTATATGTGTAGATTCATTTTGTGGCCCAATATGTGATTTACTTTGGGAAATTTCCGTGTGCTGCTGAGAAAAATGTGTATTCTTTGGTGCGTGGGTGAAAAGTTCGATAGAGATCGGTAAGGTCCATTTCTTTCAGGTTTTGATTAAGTTCCAAAGTGTGTCTGTT
Organism: Typhlomys cinereus; assembly: GCA_023101885.1. NCBI lineage: Eukaryota > Metazoa > Chordata > Mammalia > Rodentia > Platacanthomyidae > Typhlomys > Typhlomys cinereus. The sequence goes on from JALPQD010000179.1 coordinate 456,673, forward strand.
AAGCTTTTGACCTGTTGATCTATCCCATGTTGAGAGGGCGGTGTTGAAGTCCCCAAGAATTATCGTTTGGGGGTTGATTTCTTGCTTTAGACGCTGTAGGGTTTTCTTAATGAATGTGTAGGGGCCCGTATTGGGTGCATATATGTTCAGTATTGTGGAGTCTTCCTGGTGAATTGTACCTGTGACTAAAATGTAGTATCCATCCGTGTCTCTTATAATTTTCTTTGGTTTGAAATCCATTTTGTCTGATAGCATAATGGCTACCCCTGCCTGTTTTCTGCTTCCATTTGCTTGTAGAATTGTTGACCAGCCTTTTATTTTTAGAACGTGCCTATCTTTTGTGGTGAGATGGGTTTCCTGCAGGCAGCAGATTGATGGATTGTGATTTTTCATCCAAGTTTGTAATCTGTGTCTCTTGATCGGTGAATTAAGTCCATTAACATTTAGTGTTATAATGGAGAAACTATTGTTAATTCCAGACATTTATTATGTTTAGTAGCTTTTATAAGTATATTGCTTCGCTTTTAATGGTGTTATATTTGCCTTCTCTTCTCCTGGATATGCCTGTTTTTTTCTTCACGCTTGAGTATCATTTCTAGCATTTTTTGAAGGCCTGGTTTGGTAGACATGTATCCCTTCAAGTTGTCTTTATGCTGGAAAACTTTTCTTTCTCCCTTGATCTTGACAAATAGTTTTGCCGGGTATATCAGTCTGGGTTGGCATTTTTGCTCATTTAATACTTGAAGTATGTCTCTCCAAGCTCTTCTTGCTTTTACTGTTTCGACTGAGAAGTCATTTGTTATTTTAATAGGTTTACCTTTAAAAGTGACTTGTTTTTTCTTCCTTGAAGCTCTCAGCACCAGTTCTTTATCTTGAATGTGGAGTGTTTTAACTATTATTTGCCGCAACGTGCTTCTATTTTGGTCGTATTTGTTTGGGGTGCGGAATGCCTCTTGTATATGAATGGGCCTCTCTTTTTTTAGATGAGGAAAGTTTTCCTTGATGATCGTTTGAAAAATTTCCTCAGGGGTGGTATTTTGAGATTCTTGCTCTGGTATTCCATGAATACGCATGTTAGGCTTCTTCAGGGTGTCCCATATCTCTTGGATATTTCTCTCAAGTATCTTTTTGGCTTTAACAACCTCTTCCATTGAGCTGGTTAGTACTCCCACTTTATCTTCAAGGTCTGAAATTCTGCTTTCTGCTTCATTAGTTCTGTTGATAAGACTCTCTGTGGTGTTCTGGGTTGAAGATAACTTGTCTTTTAGCTCAATTTTAAACTCTGCTTGAGTTTGTTTTAACTGCTCTATGCCACTTTTTGTTTCTTGCACTGTTTTTCTCAACTCCTCCAGATGTCTGTTGTGTTCCTCTTCAAAGCGATTGATTGGATTATGTAATTCCTCCCGGATTTCCTCTTTCATAGTATTGAACATGGTAATGATCATATTTTGAAAGACCTTATCCTGGGTGAGGCTTTCTTGGCCTTTTTCCGCGGGTTTTTTCTTGTTGGAGTCTAACATTATGGGATTAATTTCTTCAGTGGGAAATTTGTTTACTTGAGTGTTGCTTCTCATGGATTTGCACTTTGACTTTGGCATTGTCATTTTAACTCTTAAGATCTCTCAATTTCACTAAACTGAATTATTTGGCCTGGGGTCCTGGTGGGCGGGGCCCAAACTGGGACTTTCCTAGGGCGCGGGGTGAGGCCCGCCTGGACCGCGCGCGTGTCTGGACCGGTGGAGCGGGGTGGGGTAAAGGGAGGATGGGGGCATCGACGTGGAGCTATTTAACCCGAGGGCAGCTGGGGCGGGGCCCGGGCGCAGGGGGAGGTCCTCCTCGTCCCTCAGCCCCTGCACGGCTCCGGCTGAATTGTGGGAGTCGGAGCCGGGTCCCTGTGGGCTGACCTGGGGTCCTAGGGTGCGGGGGTTACACTTTATTTTTTGAGACATTTTCTGTAATTGAACTGAGAGTTTACCTGATTTGACTAGGCTGGCTGGCTAATGAGCTCCAAGAAACCGCCTGTTTCCACTTACCCGTATCCCCAGTGCCTGGCTTACAGACACACTTTACTGAGTCATCTCGTTAGTCCCCCTTACTTTTTCTTCATCAGGTTAAATCATCAGATAATGATATTTATTATCAGCACATACTTGGAAAAGTCAGAAAAAAAGGATTTTGAATGTTTTCACACTGAAGAAAAGATCAGTGTTCCAGGAGGTAGATATGTTTAAGCTGATTCAAATATTATATGATGTATGCAAGTATCAAAATGTCCCATGGCATAATATGCATGTATGGAATTTTATTTATCTTACATGCCAATTATAAACTAATTAAACAAAATGGAACATGGGTGAAAAAGCAATATTCTTACAAAATTTGAGTAACATTTGAAATTTCTGATTTATCAGTTATAATTGTAGTTTGCTATATGCCATGTAATTTTTTTGCCATTTGATGAAGATAGAGATGCTACCTCCTAAATACCCTTGATATCATATTCTGTGTCCTAGATGAGATTGTATAAGATACAATGGTGCACTTAAATCCTCAAAATCTACCTTAAGACTCTAAGAACTAATAATAAAGACATGATTCCATGAGACAGGAGTAGGTCAATATACTTTTAAAAACAGACCTCTGAAATCCTGTGCTTCCAAAAATATCTTAACACATGTTTAAGGAACATGATGATACATTTTCTCGGTTTCAGAGTTTTCAGCTGATCTCTGAATTCTCTACTAGCTTCTTTGTTGCTTTCTTTAATTACATCAAAGTATGCTAGAATTAGTGCCCTTAAAGAAAGCAATGACTCATTTTTTAAAAATTTTTTTATTATTATTATTTATTCAACTGTGCGCATGTGCGTTTGTATGTGCCCGTGTGTGTGTGTGTGTGTGTGTGTGTGTATGTGTGTGTGTCTGTGTTTGTGTAGAACCACGGATGAATTCGCGAACCACCATGGACGCCTCCTCCTCCTTCTGCCCCTGGATTCACAGGCTCCGCCCTACCAGGACCAGAAGCGCAGGCCGCCCCCGCTTCTGCCTGGCATCTATAGGTGGGATCTGGGATCCAAACTCAGGACCTTCCACCTGCAAGGCGGAGGCTTAACCGCTGAGCCACCTCTCCAGCCCAGCAATGACTCATTTGAACTGGGAAAAACACATAAAAACATCTCTACTTTTGAGTCCAGTGGTATTGTTCTTAAAACAAAAGAGAAAAGAAATAGTCTCTCAAGGCAGAGGCATACTCATCACTAATGTGAATTACTTTACAGAATAGTTCATTAAAGCAAACTGAACAATTCAATTATCCACACATCCAGCAGAAAATGAATCAGCAATTGAGTAGACAAAAACAAAAAATAAACAATTTTTTGAATTATTAGGTTCCCATCAGCTTTGTTTCACAAGTGAAACTGAAGCTTCACAAACTGATTAAAAAAAGGTTACTGAGAAAATATAGATTTGAAGTGGTTTTGTGTCAAGTGGCTCAACGCAAGTGAACATTATCACATGTAGTAGGGTCTCAGTTGAAAACAGCAGAAACTAAAATTGGCTTGGCTTTGGTAGAAGAGGACTATGCAGTTTAGTTAGAAAGACTAGAAAAGTAACTTAAATTATAGACTAAAATAGTACTAGAATATCAGCATGATAAAAATTTAACAAAGTCAGAGAAGAGAGTGATTGACACTGAGAAGAAAGTAGGCTATGTGCTTTGTAGAAGAGGTGATATTTGAATCAAGAGTTGTCTCTGCTTTATACTTGTTCTGATATTATTTATCTTCTTTATTAGACTGATTTTCTAAATTCTATATTATTCCTAACTGCTTTCCACCTTAGCTATTTTTAGCAGCAAAATATTCTAGAATAATAGTATCCTCTGCTTGTTCTGTTTTCTCGATTACCATCCACTTTCTCTTTTAAATTTTAGTTTTCATCCCATCCCACCTGTTTTTCCCTTCAGTCAGTCCCTCCACTTCCCCATGCCCTTGAAATGTGTGATACACTGGGCCCCATCTAAAACACCTGCACTAGTAAGTATTCTACTACCTTGCAAGGGCATGAATTGCCCATTCCCATCCACTTTCTAACCATATTAGAATGTCACCCATCACAGACATTTTACTGATAGGATCATGCTATTAATATTGCTAGTGTAATGATGCCCTAGTGACAAAATTTAGAAGATACTTTGTGTACCTTATCCTACTTTTTAAAAATAGCATTTGCCATTCTCAATCAAGTCTTTTTTATTATCATGATACTGTGGCCTTTTTCTCAGTCCCAATAGGTGTCTCTTGTATATCTGTTTTATATTTGCTGTCTTTGGCACATGCTCAGCTTATCCTACCTGTTATAGCTGACTGATCTCTTCATCCAGCTATTTGGACCATGGAAAAATCCTTTCTTTTATGTCCAGCTTTGGTCAAAACCCTATACAATGTGACTGCTTCTTTGACTCCTTTAGTCATTGATAGGGGTTAGCTTCTTTAAGGGTCACTGTGTTGCCTACATATATATTCCCATAAAAGAATTCTAATATTTCTGTATAGTTATTTCGTGGTCTATAGCTCCAACTGGATTGGAATTTAAAAGAATACAGCATAATCCCTTTATATTTAGAATTAAGCACAGTACTTCCAAGAGAGTATATAATCAGCAAACCTTTGCAGAAACATGAACGGGTAGGTTTGAACATGCTCTTTACTTTTATTTCTTTTATTTATTTATTTATTTAGCGTGTGTGTGTGTGCGTGTGTGTGTGTGTGTGTGTGTGTGTGTGTGTGTGCCAGAGGACACTGTGTGTCTGTAGAGGACCAAGGGTGATTTCGGAAGTCATCCTGGATTGCTTCTACCTCCTTTTTGCTTTGCTCTGGGATTTTCTAGGCTCTGCTTGCTGGGGCCAAAGTGCAGACCACTTTTTTTTTTTTTTGCCTGATGTTTTTACATGGAATCAGTGATCTATATTCAGGACCTTCTGCTTGTGAGGCAGAGTCTTAACACCTGAGCCATCTCTCCAGCCCAGCTCATTACTCTTAACAGTTCCGTGGGAACGAGGGAGACAGCTGTGACTTCCTGAAGTTTGTATGTATTATTGTACATGGCTCAGCTAAGCATATGTTCAACTTCCATGAGCCATAATATGATGTGCTGATTTAACATTTTTCTTTTTAACAGTAGGAGTATATATTTATGAGAACGTATGCTACTTCAATATTTATATACAATGTGTGATGATCAAATCAGGATAGTTAGCATCTCCATTATCTCAGACATTTACAGTTTTTTGCATTGGGAACATTCAAAATTCTCCCTTCTTCTATTTTGTAATTTGCCTCAACAGAAAGTCTCACCAACAGAACAGATTAAGCAGAAGATAGATATCAGACCTTGAAGACAGAATTGCAGAGCAAATAGTTCAATTAAAGAATCTGAAAAAGTTTTTTTAAAACACATGAAAAGAATATTTAAGGGCTATGGGACACTATGAAGAAACCACACCTGCATATTCATGGAATTCCAGAGCAAGAAACTGCCCAAAAACCACATCAGAACAAATTTTTCACACTATCATAAATGAAAAATTTTCAACACCTAAGGAAATAAATCTTCATCCATGTTCAAGATACACACTGCACATAAATTAGATATGACCAAAATAGAAACAACGCATGGCAAATAATAATCAAAATGCTACAGATAAAGGATAAAGAGAACATTTTGTGAGTTGCAAGAGAAAAAGAATCAAGTCTCATTCAAAGGCAATCCTGTCAGAATAATAGCTGACTTTTCAATGGAAACTGTAAAAGCCAGAAGAGCTTGGAGAGACATACTTCAAGTTACGAATAAATGCTAACCCAGGCTGCTATATCAGGCAAAGTTGTAAGTTATAACTGAAGGTGAAAGAATTATTTTCCATGATAGGAATAAACTACATGACCACCAAATCAAATCTCTAGAAGATATTAGAAAAAACAAGATAGAAAGGAAAAATAAGGTCAATATAACCACCAAGCAAAGAACCACACATACAATACTCAAAAAAAAAATCAGAAAATGACAGAAATCAATAAACACTTCTCAGTTATAACCTTAAATGTCAATGGACTCAGCTCTCCAATCAAGAGACGTAGGCTAACAATATGGATTAAAAATCACAACTCATTAATTTGCTGCCTTCAAGAAATATACCTCACCAAGAAAGACAGGCATTATCTCATCTCAACACCAAGGAATATACATTCTTTTCAGCATCCTGTGGAGCTCCAAATAAACCACATACTAGGCAACGAAGAAAACCTTCACAAATATAGGAATATTGAAATTTCATCCTGTACTCTATTTGATCACCCCGTAATAAAGGTAGACATTCATAAAAGGTAAACAACAGAAAGTACTCAAAACACTTGAAAACTAAACAACATTCTACTGCATGAGGGATGGGTCCAGACAAAAGTCAAAATGGAAATTCAAAAATTCCTAGAAATTAAAAAATAGCAAAACACAGAATACCAAAATCTCTGGAACACAATAAAGGTGGTCCTAAGAGAAATATTTATAGTACTCAGCACCTACATCAAAAAATAGAAACATCACAGGCGAATAACTTAATGAGGTTTAGCACCATACAGAAATGAGAGCAAATCAATCAGAAAAGAAGTAGATGGGCAGAGATTAGTAAAATAAGGGGAGAAATAACTGAAATTGAGACAAGAAAACAGCACAAATAAATCAAACAAAGAGCTAGATCTTTGAAAACGTAGCAAAATTAGTAAACCCTTAGTCAGAATAGCCGAAAGCAGAGAGAGAAAAATCCAAGTTAATAAAATTAGAGATGAGACTCTGTGTCTGCACCTGCCTGGCAGCTCGCAGCCGTGGTGTCCGCTGCAGCCCACCAGGATTAAACGATGGCCACGATGGCAGATTATGGTGAGCTGGAGGCTCTGGAGTCCATCTACCCCGACACCTTCACAATATTATCACAAAATCCATCCAGCTTCACCATCACGGTGACATCCGAGGCTGGAGAAGTTTACATACAATGAAATCTTAAGTTTACATACAATGAAAAATACCCAGATAAAACTCCATTTTATGAAATATTCCCCCAGGAAAATCTAGAAGATAACGATGTCTCAGACATTTTAAATTATTGGCATTACAGGCTGAAGAGAATCTCGGCATTATGATGATCTTCACTTTAGTGACAGCTGTGTAGGAGAAATTAAATGAAACAGTAAATCAGATAAAAACTGGAAGAGAGGAAGAAAAGAAACAAAAAATATGGAAACAGAAGAAACAGAAAAGAAATCATTCCATGGCACTCCTGTTATAACTGAGAATTTCTTAAGTTTAAAGGCCAAGTTCGATGCAGAACTCTTAGAAATTAAAAAGTTGAATCACAATTTAGTGACAAATGACAAAATTGAAGAAATAATTACAAATCTCCCAACCAAAAAAAGGCAAGTTTCAGCACAGAAGTCTATCAGACAATTAAAGAACAATTAACACCATTGCTCCTTAAATTATTCCACAAAATAGAAAAGGAAAGTACACTTCCAGACTCTATGAAGCCAATTACGCTGATCCCAAAACTCAACAAAAATGTAATGACAAGAAAAAGAAAACTATCGGCCAATCTCATTGATGGAAACAGATGCAAATATCCTCAATAAATTTTTAGCAAACTGGATTCCACAACATTTAAAAAAATCATTCACTATGACCAGGTTGGTTTATTCTAGAAACACAAGTTTGGTTCAATATGCACTAATAAATTTATATAATTTATCATATAAACAAATATAAAGACAAAAACTACATGATTCTCTTAATAGATGGAGAAAAAAATGTTTGACAAAACTCAACACCCTTTTATGATAAAAGTCCTGGAGACAATAGGGATGGAAGGAACATATGTCAACATAATAAAGCCATATACAAGCCTATAGCATAAATTATTTTCAATATATATAGTATATATATCCTCACATGCTAGGGCATTATAACCTTTTATTCTTATTTAAGTATATTCTTGCACTCAATCACTAGCTTCTCTTCTACCCATAATGTGTTTAGATCAACTTATTTAGGTTCTAAGTATGAATGAGAATACTTGAGTGACCCCCTGATTTCAGACTTCTTGTTCCATTCAAGTTTCTATCTAATTTTTATCTGCACCAATTAGAGTGTGAGTTTTCTGAGAGCAAAAGACTAATTTATTGCTCTTGTATTCTTTGTTCATACCCTTATGAACCCCTTACCTTCTGCCCAAACTAATGCATGGTTGGGCTCTTAAGTAGAGTTTAGGAAGTATTTGTGCCTTGACTGCTCTTGAATTCTTTATTCTTAATGCGATCAGCAGATGAATGAAAGGAACAGAGTAAAGGAAGTATAAGAAAGTTCATACTCCTTAGGCTATATTAAAAGGAGAGGAGCCAAGCATTATCACATACGTTATGCCAAAAGTCAAGTGAGAACTTATGTTCTTGAATCTTTTTTATCTATTTTTTACAGTACTGTGATCTAGACTATGCTAACTTTCATATAGACATATACAATCAATCATGTTTATTAAACCATAATAAACAAACCATAATAAATGGGTCTTTATGTCTAGGGGAGGCTAGAAGACTGAATGTAATTTACATTCACATCTACACTCAGCTTTGAGGTTTTGCTATATAATTCCTGAGAGTTACTTCCTTACTGCATTTGTCTCTTTTTAAATATTTTATATATTTATTTATTGTGCATGTGTATGTGCATGTGCGTGTGTGTGTCAGAGGACGGCACTGGACTAAGGATGACTTTGGGACTCATCTTGGATTGCTTCCACCTCCTTTTTGCTTTCTTGTGGGAGTTCGCAGGCTCTATCCACTAAGGTCAGAAGTACAGGCTATCACCATTTCCACCTGTTTTTTTCTGTGGGACCTGGGATCCAAACTCAGGACCTTCTGTTTTTGAGACAGTCTTAACACCTAAGCCGTCTCTCCATTTGTCTTTTTTTGATAAAATAAGAATTCTGTTCCTGGGACATGATTTATGCTTTTCTACATGTGCACTTCCAATATCTTTGTCCAGATTACCATCATTCCACATGTTCTTTAGACATCTTTCTGAGTTGTGTCCCTGATTATCTTTTCATTCTTTACAATCCATTTGTTGTATGGCAATGGACAATTCATGTAAAAAACAATTCTAATTATGCTACAACCTTATTTAAAAATTCAATTGTTGACTAAGTCCTTAGGATAACATCCCCTTTCCATGCTTTTAAAATCGCTTATTTGCATCTACTAGATTCTTGAACTTTTGGCTCCCTTAAAATGCTTGCAGATTTATGTGTGATTTTGTCAAGATTGCCATTGTACCTTTTCCTGACCCCCCAATTGCTGAACTTCTGCAATATTTTAAACATATACCTCCATTAGAGTACTTTTCACTTTCCATGTCATCCTATAAATATATATATTCATATATTTTATGTATATATATATAAAACTTATCTTCATTTTCTATGTGAATTTGTTAAATGTAGGAAATGTGTTTGACCTTTTTCCTCCCATGTTGTTTTACCATTACATGCAAAGTACATGCTCAGGAACGCTGCTTAAATAAATACATAATTTCCTGACTCATCCAGATTATTTTTATCTTGGACAAGTATCCAAACAAACAGTTGTTCAGTTAATCTCTGGCTTCTGGGCTTCATTAGACATAGACCTTTTTAAATAAAGGATGAATTAAAATATCCTGTCAAGTTTCCTTCTTAATTCAAAAGTCTATAAATAACCACCAGAATAAGATAATTCCTTTAACAATACAGAAGTACAAAAATCTCCTTTTTTTGCCCCATATCTTCCAACTATTTCTAAATATAGGTTCATATCCTTTTTTTTAATAATAAAAAAGTTGCCCCAAACTGTATTTAAACTCAAAAACACAACTTTTCTTCTCACAACAGAAACATATATACATATTATCTCACTGAATATTTACAAATGCACTTTGTGATATTATATTTATTTCATAGAATAAAAAAATCATATAGTTCCAAGAGGTTAAGTTCCTTGCTCAAAATGTGAAAAACCTGAAATGTGGTTGATGTAATTAAAGAAGTGGAAAAATTATAACATGCAAAAGAGTCATGTCCTGAACAAAGTTAAAAGGGGAAAGAAATCATGTTTTTACTATACCACCTTTCAAACTAACTAGAAGAGATTGCTATTGTAGAGACCTTACAAAATAAAACAAAACACATGGAGTCACAACTCTGGGCATGTTTCTCATATCTACAACTTATTAATAATGCCCACTTTAGCAGGTAACTGAAGTACTCTGAGATTATATTTTCTCATTCTTAAATATAAAAATAAGATATTCCTGAAATGGCTGTGTGCTGGTCAGATTTCTGTTGCTATGACAGACACCTGAGATAATAAGCTTAAGCAGGGAAATATTTATTTTGTCTCATAATGTTGGAAGGTTTCAGTGCACAGTTGGCTGTCTATATTTCTTTTGTGTCTCTAATGGTGAAAGCACTATATCCTGGAAAAAGTATGTAACAAAGCCTCATGACCAGAATGGGGAAGAGAAGGGTAAAAGAAGCTGAAGTTTCACTATCCCATTTGAAGGCACATCCTTTATGACCTAAAATCTCCTACGGCTCCTATCTAGTACACAATTGGTTTACTACCTCCCTGTTGCCATATCCCCCGCAAGGCTTGGTGGTGGTGGTGGGGTGGGGAGGAGTATAGTGGGGCCTCAGGACTAGAGGCGAATGGGAGAGCCAGCGACGGGGTCACCACCAGACTCTGGGAATCAAGTGAGAAACAGCAGTGGACGAGATGCCGCAGACTCAGAGTCATTAAGGGCATTTGGGCTTATATAGGGTTAGGGTCCAATCAGGTATTGCCATCCCTCCTCGGGAGTGACAGCCACCAGTCATTTAACTGTTTACTAGGTGTCCATTGCAGGTGCAGGTTAGAAGGCCACTTCCCATTGGTTGTTCATGCCTCTGCCTGCATGGTCTTCTGTTGGGACATGTCCAGGGCATGTCTGTATGTCCAGGGTTGTCTTGAATTCGGGAGATGGGCTAAGGCCTCCCTGAATTGGTAGTGCCACACCTCCCAATAGCAGTAAATTGTCCACCATGCCTTACAGACATGGAACTTTGGGGACTATTCTAGATCTAAACTAGAACAGAGTGACATAAGACTAAGTGATGTAAATCATCTGTTGTACTTTATTCACATTAGATACTTTTACAATCACTTCTGGTACAAAAATCTCAAACTAGTTACCCCTCTGTTGATACTGGTCATTCTCTTTCTCTCCCTCTGACTGGAACTAGTGCACAACCCTCCCCCATTCCCTTCAGTACAGTTTCACTGAAAAAAATTGCATCTATGGCTTTTTAAAAAATCTCTCTGGCCAATATAAACAGAGAACATTCACAGTGACTGTGGCAATAGTCCTAATTATGATAGAAACGATCTGGGTGCCAGGAGACCTACATCTCAGCATACCTACTGTTTATTTCTAGACAGGTGGAATGATACCAGACAGAGCAGTTGGATCCAGCTGCTCTAATGGGAAAGGAGAAAAATGTCTATTTTAGGACAATCAGACCACACAAGAACTTGACATTTAAGGTTAAAATACAATAAATTTCTCTATTTGAACTTGAGAGTGAGTGAGAAACTAAGAGTAACTATGAAAGTATGGACTTGATACTGTTTTATTTTATCCAAATATTTTCTACCTATTTGTCATAGTCAAAACTTCCCAAGGTTGTTTGATCTGTTGCTGAGTGCAGATACCAAACTGGAAAGAGTAATAGAAATACAGAAAAAATAAATGTAGGAATAAATAACACACACACACACACATTCTTGTTTCAGAAATTTAATTTTCTTTATTTAGCACTTTAGTAAGCTGGTTGTGTATCAGCAGACTAGTTAACACTCACTTGCTTCAAGTACAAAACAAGTCCTGAGAGATGGCTCAGAGGGAAAAGGCTTTGCAAGTCTGGAAATTTGAGTTCCATTTCAGCATTCAATATCATGGATGAAATCCCAACTTTGACCTTTCCCTTTTTATTGTTCCCTCCAAATAGTATCCTTCTATGGCAGAGATAATTCACTGTATTTGAATATATAGGACAATAATTCTTATTAATCAACACAATAAAGATGTAAAATTTGGGGCATGTCAGAGAAAAGTCAATAAAATAACTTATCCCTAAGTAGAATAATATTTTCTTCAGATTGAAGTGATCAGATAAGAGTTAAAAAATCTAAAGGTAGACTTGTATACTACCTATTCTAAGATTTTTTTCCCCTCCAGACGCAAAGTATGAAAAAATCCAGGGCCATACTAACATCTGGAGGTGATTTGTTCAGACATACAACTGCACTGGAGCCATCGGTAATCCCACTATAAATTCTAACCCTTCTGCATTTTCTTTTTTCCGAATATGTTCTTTTTCATTAAAAGGCAAAAACTCAAATCAGGATTACTCTGAATGATATCACATTAAGGGTAGAAAAACATCACTGGCAATAGTTTCGACAATGGATTATAAGGAATCTGCCTGATTTTTAAACTCATGATCTCTCATACTTAAATCCAACATAAATCATTTTCAAGTTCCCTTAAGCTAGGAAAATTAAGACTTCCTGTTCTTCAGGAAGAAAAAGGGCTTAAAACCTTGAGAGGTTAGAAAATGTCCTGAAGCTCTTCATAATTGAGCATAAGTGAGTCCAAACCATATGGATTGCATTTCCTATTTCACTTTGAACGCTGAGGGGAAAAACATGTTTGGCTAAATGATTCCTTTTTTTTTTTTCAAATCAAATATGTTACTTTCACCCCTGATTTTCCTTCCCAGGCCATACTGCATGCCAGGAATGTTCCCAGGGCTTTTCGGTCTTTAAATCCATGGCTCCAGAGAGGCCCACCTTCTTCAAGAAGCCATCCCCGATTGACAAAAAGAGATATTCTAAATGCTTTCTATACTTCACTGGGCAACATATAACTTTTGAGGCTATTTTTATTCAGCCTTTTGCTTAGATATGCTCTTACTTGTGTTTGCTAAAGGCTTATTGTGGTCATATATAATAGTGTGTGTCACTTATTCTACCTAAACCATTTATCATCTAATGAGTCCAAAGTTTTATGCCTCTGTTAGCACACTCTTAGATTGTACTAATATGTAACCTCATATGGAAGAGCAAAGGTAACTTTAGCTAATGATCATCAAATGAGACACAATCAAGAAGAGGGAATTAGAATTATGTGTTACTAGAGAAGGGTTTTCTGTGATGATAGGACTGGCAAACTCCACAAAGTCCTTCTAAAAAGTATGAGAGTCAGTTTTTTAAAATTTTCTTTTATTATTTTATTCAATTGTGCGTGTGTGTATGTATGTGTGTGTAGAACCATGGGCGAATTTGGGAACCACCATGGTCTGCTTCCACCTCCTCCTTGTTTACTCTGTCCAGGGATTCACAGTACCAGAAACGCAGGCTGCCCCTGCTTCTGCCGGGTGTCTATACGTGGGGTCTAGGTTCCGAACTCCGGAACTTCCGCCTGCAAGGCAGAGGCTTAACCCCTGAGCCACCTCTCCAGCCTCTGAGAGTCAGTTTTTCTAAACCAATGAATCTCTTTAAAAATACAAATAGCTGAAATACATTACAATGTAAGATTTTAAATTAGGCAGTTTTCAATAGCTTACTTGAAATGCATGAAAGGACATGTATGTTTAAAGAGAGATAGTAAAGGAATGAAAGTATATGTAGCATACATTTTCATTTTAAGATACATGACCTTAGGATGAGTTGAAGTAGGAAGGAGGAGAAGGGAGAGGAGAGAAGAAAAGGAAAGAGGAAGAAGAAGAAGAAGAAGAAGCAGAAGAAGAAGAAGAAGAAGAAGCAGAAGAAGAAGAAGAAGAAGAAGAAGAAGAAGAAGAAGAAGAAGAGAAGAAAAAGGAGGAGGAGGAGGAGGAGGAGGAAGAACAAGAAGAAGAAGGAGAGAGAGAGAGAGAGAGAGAGAGAGAGAGAGAGAGAGAGAATATGAGTGAATTACAAACCTGGTAAGAAAGGAATGGGAGAACATTTTTATATTTGCTTTATTTCTTTCCACAGTATACCTCTAAGTGTGATTTTGGAGAGTGCAAATTCCAATTTCATATCTATGCCATTCCTGTAATCTCACCTCAATAATTAGTCAACTTTTAGCTCATGAAGAACATTTACTTTGAGATTGTTTGGTTATATGGGCTATGAAAGCTTTTCTTGACTGTGAAAGATGCCCTCAGAACTATAGTGGACATCATGGAGTATGGGAAACATTAGAAGAGAATCAAATGATTGTGATTGTATTGTTTGGAAATCAGAGCCCTTATGTGGAAGTAACTGAAGTACTTTATGTCAAACAAGATAAATCTAAGGAACATGGGATTTCCATGCAAACCCCAGAACCAGATGCAAACATGATTATGAATGAAGGGAGTTTTAAAGAAAATATAAGATTATATTGCTTTGTGCAATGGAATTTTAGCCTAGAAAACTTGTCTCAATTTAACAAAGGCCAGAATCTTAACTAGTGCCATTTTATAGTTATAAAAACTTCCTTTTGCTATGTCTTCTTCTGTCTACCCCTGATTACTTCTTCTTTAAAAAATATTTTTATTTATTTATTTATTTATTTATTGTGTGTGTGTGTGTGTGTGTGTGTGTGTGTGTGTGTGTGTGTGTGTGTGTGGTGTATGTGTGTGTGTGTGTGTGTGTGTGTGTGTGTGTGTGTGTGTGTGTGTGTGTCTCAGAGGGCACTGTTTTTCCCTGTGGAGGAACAAGGGTGACTTCTGGAATTATACTGGATCTCTGGGATTTCCCAGGCTCTGCCCACCAGGGTGGGCAGTGCAGGCTGCCTGTTTATACTTAGCATTTTTACGTGGGACTTGGGATCTGAACTCAGGACCATCTGCTTCTGAGACAGATGATTAACCCCTGAGCCATCTCTCCAGCTGCTCCCCCCCAATTACTTTATTAAAATCCTTCTTTTAGGGCCTTTTGGAATAGGGGGTATTATAGATTGATAAATTGATTCAAAAGTGTCTGGATTGACAGAGTTAAAGAAGGTTAATTGAAACAGTCCCAGCATATCAATGGTAACAACTACTAGAGACACATTTTCACATGGAAACCTTAGGTAGAAATCATGTTCAACATTAGTATTTGGCTTCTTTCAACTCCCTTCAGAGATTCAAGAGACAGTGAACCTCTGAGAAGGAGATGGATCTTTGGCTGAGTCACTCAATGAGAATTAGTGAGATGATGAGAACACATTTAAATTATTTATTCAGAAAGAGGAAGTGAAACCATGGTGAAATGAATATTATAGAGAGGTGCCTAGAGCTCAGATGAGCTAATAAAGACGGCAATGCTCATCTTATTTAGGTTGACGTTAGCAGATGTACAGCAAACATTATACTAAGCACTTTCTATGTGTCACTCCATTCAGTAAACCAAGTTTACGAAATAGGTACTATCACTACGTCAAAGAGAAAATGGTGTTTCCACAATCAAGTGGTTTTGCCAAAGTCATCTGGCAAGTATGCAGAAGTTCTTACAAATCCAAACCTGCAGAAACTTATGCAACACTCTAATATACTTCCTTCAATAGACTCACCTCTTCTTGGCCCTGGGTGTTCAAATGTGAGAAGGGTATATGACCACATTGATTATTTGTGTGTCCAAGTTATAACTACTTGTGAAACAGGAGTCTCTGAGAATATGATGACAGATTCCATTTTCTTCATTTAAAATTTCCTCTTCCAAGTGTGTGCTCAGGTATAATGAGCATAGTTGAAGAGAAATCTGGAAGAAATTGTATCAGGTAGAACATAGAGAAGCTGAGCTTAATACTGGGGATTCATGGCCGTATTTTTTTTAATTAATTAATTAATTTTTCTGCTCATACAAACTTAATAGGTACCCCTGTCCCCTCCTCCCTTCCACCCCTCCCTGGACCTCCCTGCTCCCTCCCCTCTTTTTCCCTTCCTTTCCCCCCTCCCTCTCTTTCTCCCAGTGCCCCCTCTCCCCAATCTCTGAAGCATCCTTTAATGTGTATATCAAACTTTCCTCTGGGTCCTCCTCTCTGATGAGGTGTAAGGACTCAGTGGCATTTCCTAGAACTCTTTCTTGTGTTCCCCTTAATATAGGAACACTATTGTGACTGTTAATCCCTTGCTTCTAAGGATCCTAGTGCCTTTAGTCCATGCTAGAATTTGATATGTTGGTAATTGCGCAGATCATGCAGAGTCCTATTATAATTGTTTTAGCCCTAACTTGTGTGGAGTATCTAGCACATTATGACTCCTCCCATCCTTGTGCTCTTACAATCTTTCCACCCCCTCTTCTGCAAATTTCCCTGAGCTTCAGGATGAGGAGAAATTAGGCAGGCCTGATTCCAGGTTGCCGCGCTCCTATCCAACTAATCTGGTAGAATATGTCTCAGTTTGGAAAAGGTGGATTCAAAGTAACATGTTTTGGGATAAGGACATGGCTTTATTTTAGAGAAATAAGGAAAAATATGGGAATTGTCAGGTCTTGGTGTTTCTTCCCAGTTCAGGCCTAAAGCCTGTTCCCTGGGAAGGTCACAGTAACCCCATGGGCAAGTGCTAGGAATTTCTCGGTATGCCGCAATAAAGTCCATGGACAGGTGCTAAGCATTTTCACCTAGGTTTTGGTTTTCTTTAGGACAATTCAAGTTTTGCCTCAGGCAGGAAGAATTCTGGTAATTAGGAGTGCCCTTCACCTAGGTTTTGGTTTTCTTTAGGACAATTCAAGTTTTGCCTCTGGCAGGAATTCTTCTGGTAATTAGGAGTGCCCTTTCTTAGGGTTTTTTGGAACTAGCTTCCTGCTCTCTGTTCTAGAGAAGAAGCCTGCTTTTTAAGTTTAGTCAAATACTAAATGGAAATTTCATGTCTAGTCATTTATAATAAGTAGACTTGTTAGCCAAAATGTGTGCACTGATTTTAAGAAATTTAGAGAATAACTTCTAGAATCTTAAAACATAGGTTGGGTAAGATTCCCACCTATGTGGTTCCACCTTACTTAGAAATTCCAGAAGTACAAGACTATGCTCTCAGTCCACTGGAACCTTAAAAGAAACTGTGATACCATCTTACCCTGGCTGAAGGCCAAGGAAGAGACCATCATGCCAGAAAGTCTAGATGCCAAGACTGCCCCTGGAGATGGTATTTGCAATCCAAACTGGGAGAATCCATGTCAGAAGCAAAGGGGGCTGTGTCTTTCCTACCCCAAACAGCACTCTTATGAGAAATCACAGAGATGGACCATCTGAGTGCACTCCCACCAATGATCGCCTCTGCCCCGAAAGAGACACCCTTGGCATATGGGGCCTGACTGGACCCCAGGTTTGGAGTATGCATGGTTCACAGATGGGTCATCTAACTGATGGCAATACGATTCTGGAATTCCTCAAAGGAAGACATAAGCAACCTTACTATTAAAGGAATAAAAGGATGCTATTATAGAAGTTATTCTTCTAATAACTATATTACTTAAGTGTTTTCTTCAGTGCATACCTCAGTGCTCCATCCACAGAGCCAGCTATGGCTTATGGGCCTTGAGTATTCAAATCAAGGCCCCCCCCCTTAGAGATGTGGTTTAAGCTTGGATAGTAGAGACTACATGAGCTGCATGCATCTTCCCAAGTTATAACCTGCTGCCATGCCTGGTACCTATGTCGACCTGCCTAACTGAGAGTATCAACCTGGAGAGGACAACAGCAAAAGCTCATGCTGGGACTTATGGGGTGTTGGGGACTCCTATAGTTAATTGTAAAATATGTTCCTTGCTAAAATCAATAGGAGAACATTCTGCCTCTGTATTTTAAAAGAAAGCAGTCTCTGTTAAAATGTGGGCTCAGCCCCATAGCTATCCAGTGAAGCATTATAGATTAGATAAGTTTGGAAATACTGAGAGAATGTTTCTGTTAAGTGCCTTTGCCCTGAGGCAATGGGTTAGGTTCTTGAAAAAAGGGTCCACCCTGAAGGTGACTTTGCTGATTATCTATTATGTATGCAACATTCTTTACCCCAAAATTTTCTGTATAAAAGTTGTCACGAAAGTTTCAATAAACGGGTTCAGGATACACTCGGACAAGAGGGAGCCGCGTGTGTTCTGTTCTTCACCCGGTCCTGGGGAGCCCTGGTCTCGAGGCCGCGACTCTGGTCTGCGGCACCAGGTGGTTAATATAGAGTCTCTGATGTTCTGAATTATGGTTTGTTGATTTTTTTTTTCAGTTTTGCTGCTCCTGCAATGGCCTTGGCTCCATCCTGATGGGTATTGGATGTCACCCCCTTGCCAGAGATTAAAAAGCTATTAAAATAGAGCCTTATTATAAACATATATTCAAAGGTAGATGGAATAAGAGTAGGAGACTGCAGTGAGGGGTGAGTCAGTCTCCCATTGCAAAATGGTTACCTTCTATCTGCCAGACTGTATGCCCTCCCTTTCTGGTAAAATCATTCCCCATCAGTTGCAAGTGACCAGGAAGGACAGTCTGTGAGCTTAACCAGATGTTTCATTGCTTACTTGCAGTCCTTGAGATGGCTTATTATCTCCACTATAGCATGATCCCCTCTCTCCTTGTTTCTGGCGGGGCCCTCCTTCCCCTTCTCTCCTGTTTATAATCTTTGCAATTACTGTAGGTATTACAGAGATTTATCATTGAGTGTCTCTAGGTAGGCTGGGTGGGTTTGGTACTAGGATCCACCTATTAAGGAGTGCATACGGTGCTTAATTTTCTGTGTCTGGGATACTTCACTCAATATAATTGTCTCTAATTCCATCCATTTCCTGGCAAATTGAATTAATTCATCATTTTTGATGGCTGAGTAGTATTCCATTGTATAAATGTACCACATTTTCCTTATCCACTCGTCAACTGTTGGACGTTTGGGTTGATTCCATGACTTTGCTATTGTAAACAGTGCTGCTATGAACATGGTCGTGCTTGTGCTATCGAGGTGAATTCTTGCTGTATGGGGGGTTATTCACAAAAGTGGAATAGCTGAGTCATATGGCATTTTGATCTTTAGCTTCTTTAAAAATCACCAGATGGCTCGCCAGAGTGGTTGTATGAGCCTGCATTCCCACCAGCAATGTAGGAGAGTTCCCCTCTCTCCACATCCTCTCCAGCATTTGGTGTTGTTTGTATTGTAGATTTTTGCCATCCTGACCGGGGTGAGATGATATCTCAGGGAAGTTTTGATTTGCATTTCCCTGATGGCTAAGGATGTGGAGCATTTTTTAAGATTTTGTTAGACATTTTAATTTCGTCCTTGGTAAAGTTTCTTTTAAGTTCCAAGGCCCATTTTTAAATTGATGACCGTATCTTTTGAGGGACAGATGTGAGATGTTAGTTTGAGAAGAAAAGTCTATAGCTTTCTGATAGCTTTCTTCAAAGATTTGACAGACTGGCACATGGAAGTAGCATAATGTTTATTCTATCTGATTGTATAAGAGAAACAGCAATAAGCTGAAGGTATTAGAAGGAAAATTCTAGATCAAAGGAAAATAACTGCATACATTTAAGGTAGCCTTTCATAATATTACTTTGTCCTTTGGAGAATATTGGAAATCTAGCTAACCATGAAAATCCTTTTATGAATAATGTTTTTAAGTGTAGAAAATAAAAAAACATAAAATTATGTAGAAAGGTATTTACACTGAAATAATATTAACGTTTTTTAAACTTACATATATTTGGCAATAATTTTGAAATAGCATGAAATATATTTTCAATTTGTTAAAGACCATTCATTTTTATTATTATTATTATTGTGTATGTGTGTGTGTGTGTGTGTGTGTGTGTGTGTGTGTGTGTTATATGTGTTGACAAGCACTTGCCATGTTGTATATGTAAAGGACAGAGAGCAGCTTGGTAGAATTATATCTCTTTCTTCCTTTACATGCGTTCTGAAGGTTGAACTCAGGTTGTCAGGTTTGTGTCAAATGTACTTTTACTCATTGGGCCATTTCACTGGTCCAATATATGTGAGTTTTTTGTATAATGATATAACTGACATTTATTACTTACATTTTTGATGCTAATCTACACTTAGACATGAGGGACTATAAAGGTATATGCTAATTTTTCCATTAAAGTTTGTTGTACCCCTAAGAAATTCATTACATGTTTATGTCTTCTGAGTTAGAGGTGTAATAGATTGTCACATAAAGTAATGGTATTTCTATCCTAAGAATATTATTATTTTTTATTTTTATGTGTATGCATTTGTTTGACAGGTGTACATGTATGTAAGTGTATGCTTGTATATGTGCACATTTGTGTGGAGGCCCAAAGTTGACGATGGGTGACTTTCTCAATTGTTTTCACTTTATTTATTGACACAGAGAATTTCAATGGAAATCAGAGATCAATGATCGACTAGCCTAGCTGGTTAGCTTTCTCTAGGAATCCCCTGTCTCTTCCTACATGATTCTGGAATTACAGGTGTTTGCCATGCCTTGTCTGGGTTTTGTGTGGGATCTAGGAATCTTACCTCTAGTCCTTCTGTTTGTGTAGCAAGTGCTGATTCACTGAACCATCTCCCCAACCCTACTTTTGATTGTTTATTTTTTGAGAAATCATTTATGTAGCTCAAGCTATTCTTAAACTTACCATCTTGGATCAGCCTCCCTAATGCTAGGAATGCTCACAGGAACCATAAGAATGGGTTTTAAGGGAAGAATATTATGAATATTTAAATATTATTGCTACTTTAGTTACATACTAACTGAGACCAACTCTTCAGGGTACCAATATTCTGTGCTAAAAACTATTTAGTGGCTTTTATTATCTTTCCAGGGATTTTTTCCTTTATTTGTAGTTTTCATATACAAATATAATGAATTTATGTTTTATCTCCTATCACTTCCTTATTCCCTCCCATCCTACCCCACTCACTGTCCTTTCCATCCATTCTCTCTTCCACTCCCCTAACCCCTTGCTTGTGAGACCCATTGGGCCTGATCTTTCAGCAGGGATTTTTGATTTTCTAAATAGCAGAAAGCTTTATTTCCAAACACTTACACAATCCTTCAATACATCAGACAGAAAAAGAGGGCTTCATTCGGTTGAAGACACATCTCTTGTCTGCTCATCTCTCCACTGATTCACCCCCACTCCCTCCCAATGTGCACAGAAAAGAGCCTTAAAGTTTAATGAAACAAAGCTATGGGATCAAATAAATTTCCTTGGATTTGCATACAAGGTCTTACCTCTCAGATGCTACTCATTTGTGTATTCTTTGTTTCTAAACAGCCTACAGACATTCAAGGTATCACACATTTGTGCACACTGCTCCCCAGTCTGGAATGCCCTACACACCCTCCTCCTCTTTGCCATTTCAGTAAACTGTAGTTTCCTTTGAGCTCTTACTAGGTTCCACTTCCTCTGAAAAGTATTCCCTGATGAGTCACCCTTAGTAATTGTTTTTTCATGCTGATCTCTGAATAATTCTCTCTAGTTGACTTAAGTGATGTAGCTAGGATTATGTCACTATGTTTAATTTTGTCTCCTTACCAAGAAAGCAGGCAACTGCAACTCTTAGACTAATCTGTATCTCTGGGGCCAAGTAAACTATCCTGACTATATTACATGAGGAGATAGTTGTTATCTATAAAATTTATTTTCCAAGTTTATCCCATTTCTCTAAAACCTCAAAAGCCTTTTTTTTTTTGTATACAAAAGGGACTGTCTTTAGACATTTCACTTGCCATAATTTTTCTAGCACCTAGCATGATTCAGAGTCCATAGGAATCTTGAATTGACCATAGAAGGATTTTAACAGGGAAGATGTTGGATTAGGGCCAGTTTTAGAAGGACGAAAACATGATTTGTTATAGAAAGAGTTGTCCCCGTTCTTTGGGAAGAAGACACATGTTAAGAATGAAATATAGAGGAGTATGTCTGAAAATGAAGGAGCAGGTTGAGACATGACGAGGAAAGATGAGAACAAGATGTCAGCAAAAAGATGTGAGTCGCAGTGAGAGAGATATACAAGGTATTAACACAGAAACTCACAGGGATAGAATCCTTCTTTTGCTTACCATCCATCAAAAGCGAAACAGAGTTGTATGGTATCAGCACAAAGTCTACTTTGAGGTTTAGATGCTGAGTTGAAACTCGGGACTTTTGAACCTGTCTCTGAAGAAATCTTAAAAGATTTCCAAATTCTCGTTTGAGCAACAACAAAAGCACAGCACGGGATGATGTCTCTGAGTCACAATCAGCCTAATGTTTGGTATGTGTTCAGAAATTCATTTGAGGGCTTAACAACTATAACATACTGTGGTAAGTAACTGATAAAAGGCAAAGGAGTCTGTTAATTTCAGGAAGAAAATGCATAAGATAGGATAAAATGCTATCAAATGTTTCCAAAAAATTAAGAAGCAAGAATTTATGCTAAATAACAATAGCTTACAATGCCAAGTGCTTAACTCCTTGACAAAAACAGCTTCACATATTAAGCAAGTATCACCTTATGTATAACAACCCTTTCTTCATATTAGAGACAACAAAATGGAGGCTCAGAAACTTTGACATATTTTAGATCAGACAGCTGATGTGGATGGCAAAGTGGTCATGTTGAAATGTGAACCCTTTAGCTTGCTCCAGTTAAAGCTCTTTCTTACAGTTTTTTTTTTTTTATGCCCCAGTTTATTGTTCTACTATCCAACATTGTTCTGAGTCAATGGAGAAGAAAGAAAACAAAACAGATATAAATTTGTATTTTGAAAAAAATTACTGATAGGAATAGGGGTCAGGGATTTTGAGTGTGATAGAAGCCAGAAAATCCCTGAGTTGCACTAGAACCAGATAGTTTATTCACTTTTTCCATCATATTTCGTCATCCCTTTCAACAATACTGAAGATATCTAATTTTTAGGTTTTTCTTTTCTTTTAGGTTCTCCATGCAGGTGTTGGGAACATATAACTTATCAGTCAGCAGTACAAAGAGTTTAGAAGAAAGAGGGTCATTTGCAAGATAACATAAATCAGCTACAATAATTAGAGGCTGTCTGGCTTTTTGTTTGTTTAGGTTAGAAGGTGCTCCAAACTATGAGTTTTGTGAAATATGCTGCAGAATTCAGTGGCCCAGAGGGGAAAGAATTCAGCACTTTATGTTTCTGAACATTATTTTCTTTTTTTCTGAATGTTATTTTCAAACATCACTCCTGTCTTCTCAGGAAGCCAAACAGATGGGTGGGATTCATTTCAAGCTCCACATCTGCAAATACATCACATGTACCTCAAGAACAAATCCATAAATACTGACAAGGCATTCTGTACTTTGCAAATTACTTAAAAGAATCCTACAAATTGAATTGGCCTCAAGGCCATTTACTGAGCACAGTTTTAGTGAGAGGGCTCCTGCCTGATATCTAAGGCAAGTCACAGCAAAGTGTTTTTATTAGGGCAAGCCACTTCTTTCTGATCCTTTCCTGTGTGCACACACCCTCAGATTATCTTCTTAATGGACATGTATCTGCATGCCCCTTTCTAGGACCATAATAAATCTTTATCATCCCACCCTGCTGGTTTCTTGCTTCCATTTCTCCCCCTGCTTCCTTAACATCCATTGTTCCTTTTCTGATTGACACATATTCAACTCACCTATCAAGATCCTTAAGGGCATAATACTTCCTTCTTGGCAGCAAGGTAGAAGCTGACATTTGTTTATAAATAAACTCATCACTCTTCAGCTGGAAAATGAGCTCACTCTACTCCAGGGAGGACCGAAGAGAACATGCATTTCTCAGGCTGGGAAAGTTCTATTTTTTTTCCAATCCAACTTCATTAACTAGGAAAAATTTACACAAAAGAAAATGCATCCAGTCGAAAGGCAAATACATATGCTCCTGTAACTTTTGTTTCTCTCAAGATGTAAAATATAGTACTAACTCAGAAAGTGTCTGTTACTCTTGCATTTAGGCAGCCACTAATTTGTTTCCGTTGTTTTGAAATAGTTTAATCTGTTTTGGATCTTTTTTTTTTTTTTTTTAACAGGGGAGAGCGCGAACGCAGTCCCCCACTACCACAAATTATGCAGTCGAGTTTCCCACATTTGGGGAAATCGCAGGGGTCAGCACATCCGGAGTGCAATGGATAAGCCTCGCCCTGGGAAAACCACCTTCGTGATCATGGTCTCTCCCCTGCCAGGTAAGTATGTTTTGGATCTTTTTGTATGTGATGTCATAAAATATTTACTTTCTTTAATCTAGATTCTGGAGACTGAGGTCTATTATTTGTGTACATTGGCTACTCGTTCATTTTAAATTTCTGGTCACATTAATTTATTCACTTTTATTGCTTTCTAAGTTATATTTTTATAAAATATACCACAATTTATCTGTTGTACACTGGTAAACATTTGAGGCATTTCCAGGTTTGAGTTATTGTAAACAAGATTGTTTTTTGTGGCTTTCTTATTCTGTTTCTCCTGCATTAACAGAGTATCTAAGGCTAGGTATTTTCTTTCTTTTTTTTTTTTCCTGCTCATACAAACATAATAGGAACACCTGTCCCCTCCCTCTCTCCACCTCTCCCTGGACCTCCCTGTTCCTTTCCCACTTTGTCCTTTCCTTTCCCCCTTCCCTCCCTTTCTTCCAGTGCCCCCTCTCCCCCTCTTTGAAGCATCCTTTAATGAGTAAATCAAACTTTCCTCTGGGTCCTACTCTCTGATGAGGTGTAAGGACTCAGTGGCATTTCCTAGAACTCTTTCTTGTGTTCCCCTTAATATAGGAACGATATTGTGACTGTTAATCCCTTGCTTCTAAGGATCCTAGTGCCTTTAGTCCATGCTAGAATTTGAGGGGTCAATGATATGTTGGTCATTGTGAAGATCATGCAGAGTCCTGTTATAATTGCTTCAGCCCTAACTTGTGTGGAGTATCTTGCATATCATGACTTCTCCCATCCTTGTGCTCTTACAATCTTTCCACCCCCTTTTCTGCAAATTTCCCTGAGCTTCAGGATGGGGAGAGATTAGCTAGGCCTGATTCCAGGTGGTTGATATAGAGTCTCTGAATTATGGTTTGTTGATTTTTTTTTCAGTTTTGCTGCTCCTGCAATGGCCTTGGTTCCATCTTGATGGGTATTGGATGTCACCACCTGGCCAGAGATAAAAACCTGTTAAATTAGAGTCTTGTTATAAGAGTCTATTCAAAGGTAGATGGAATAGAAGTAGGAGACTGCGGTAAGAGAGAGGTCAATCACCCATTTGCAGAATGGTTACCTTCTATCAGGTAGCCTATATGTCCTCCCCTTCTAGTAAGATCATACCCCATCAGTTGGAAATGATCAGGAAGGAAAGTCTGTGAACTTAATCAGATGTCTCATTACTTACTTGCAGTCCTTGATGGTGGCCTATTTTCTCTGCTGTAACTTGGTCCCCTCTGTTTCTGGTGGGGTCCTCCTTCCTCATCCCTCCTGTTTATAATCTTTACAATTACTGTAGGTATTATAGAGATTTGTCTTTGAGTTTCTCTAAGTGAGTTTGGTACTAGGATCTACCTATTAGGGAGTATATACAGCGCTTAATTTTCCACGCCTGGGATACTTGACTCAATATAATTGTTTCTAATTCCATCCATTTCCCGGCAAATTGCATTAAATCATCATTTTTGATGGCTGAGTAGTACCACATTTTCCTTATCCATTCGTCAACTCTTGGACATTTGGACTGATTCCATGACTTTGCTATTGTAAACAGTGTTTCTATGAACATGGTTGTGCTTGTGCTGTTGAGGTGAATTTTTGATGTATGGGGGGTTATTCCCAAAAGTGGTATAGCAGGGTCATATGGCATTTCAATCTTTAAGAATCTCCAGATGGCTCACCAGAGTGGTTGTATGAGCCTGCATTCCTGCCAGCAGTGTAGAGAGTTCCCCTCTCTCCACATCCTCTCCAGCATTTGTTGTTGTTTGTACTGTGGATTTTTGCCATCCTGACCGGGATGAGATGATATCTCAGGAAGGTTTTGTTTTGCATTTCCCTGATGGCTAAGGATGTGGAGCATTTTTTAAGATATTTGTTAAACATTTTAATTTCGTCTTTGGTAAAGTTTCTTTTAAGTTCCAAGGTCCATTTTTTAATTGGCCCATTTGTTTCCTTGGTGTTTAGTTTTCTAAGTTCTTTGTGCACTCTGGATAATAGAGCTCTATCAGATATGTGGATAGTGAAGGTTTTCTCCCATTCTGTAGGTTGCCCTGTGCTTGAGTTACAATCTCTTTATCTGAACAGAAGCTCTTTAATTTCATAAGATCCCATCTGTTGAGTGTTGGTTGTAGTGATTGTGCTATTGGATGTCTGTTTAGGAACTGTTGGCCTAGCCCAATCAGCTCGAGGGAGTTCCCTACCCTTTCAACTATGGTTTTAATTGTTTCTGGCCTTATATCGAGGTTCTTGATCCATTTGGAGTTATTTTTTGTACATGGTGACAAGTACAGGTCCAGTTTTAATCTTCTGCATGTGGAGATCCAGTTTTGCCAACACCATTTGTTGAAGATGCTGTTCTTTTTCCATTGGATTTTTGGGCCCCTTTTTCAAATATCAAATGGCTGTAGTTATGTGGGCTTATATCTGGGTCTTCAACCCTTATCCATTGGTCTGTGTATTTATTTTGGAGCCAATACCAGGCTGTTTTTACAATTATGGATTTGTAGTATAGACTAAGGTTTGGTATGGTGATACCCCCAGCAGTGTTTTTGTTACTCAGGATTGTTTTTTCCTATCCTGGGTCTTTTGTGTGAGGCTAGGTATTTTCAAAGGAGATTGTATCATGAATCTGGAGAGTAGAACTGAAGTTACTGGCAAGAACTTTAGCACCATTTTGTAACATGTCTGATAAGTAGGAAGACAAGTAAGGGAAAACTAAAAGGGATGACCTCATTATATAACAACATCTCCTCTGGTATCTCATCTTGTTACATGAAAATTAAATTAATTTATTTGGTCAGAGAGAGAGAGAGAGAGAATCAAAGGGTACTACTGTATGTCCCTTTGGTGGACCAAGGGTGACTTTGAGAATCATCCTGGATTGCTTCTACCTACTTTTGGCTTTGCTGTGGGACTTCTCAGGCTCTGTCCATCAGGGCAGGAAGTGCAGGCTTCCTTTACTGGCGTTTTTCCATGGGACCTGGAATCTGAACTCAAGATTTTCTGCTTGTAAGGCAGAGTCATCTTTTTTTTTTTTTAACATTTTTTATTATTATTTCTGCTCATACAAACTTAATAGGTACACCGGTTCCCTAACTCCTCCTCCCCCCCATCCCCTGCTCTCCCTCCCTTACCCCCTCCCTCCCCATCCCCCAGTGCCTCCACCCCCAATCCCCGGATAATCCTTTAATGTGCATGCCAGACTCTGTGAGGCAGAGTCTTAGCCTCTGACTCATTCAGCCCCACTAATCCTTTTTAATGACCTATTCCTTTTTGAAGTTTTCAACTCCTAACATTGACCACAATGTTAATCAAATTTAAGATGGCATGGAGTGGTGAGATGAATCAGTGGGTAAAGGTATTTGTGTGCAAAACTGGAGACCTGAGTTTAGGACTGTAGTCATACACAAAAGAAGACTTTCTGGGTTCACAGTTTAGATGGTTATTTAGCTTAATAAGAACCTATAAAACTATTTCCATATAGATAGGCTCCTATCTATAAAGTATGAATATTCCAGTTATTGCACAACCTTGCCAACATGTGATAGTATCATTGTTTTGAATTTTAGCCATTTCAGTGAATACATATTTTAATGTAATTTTTTAAAAATGTATATTTCCATGAAGGTTAAAGATACTGAATATCATTTTATGTGTTCTTTGGTCATCATATATCTTCTTTTATAAAGTGTTCAAAGCTATTGTAACCTTTTCTTTTATTAGATGTCTTATCTTTATTGAATTGTAAGAGTTCTTTATATTTTGAACATTAGTACTTACATATATTTCTTATGATTACAGAATATACCCACAAGAAAATAAAAATCTGGGGCTGGAGAGGTAGCTCAGGGGTAAAGCCTCTGCCTTGCAGGCGGAAGGTCCTGAATTCGGATCCTAGACCCCATGTATAGACGCCGGGCGGAAGCGGGGGCAGCCTGAATTTCTGGTCCTGGTAGGGCAGAGCCTGTGAATCCTGGAGCAGAGTAAACCAGGAGGAGGTGGAGGCATCCATGGTAGTTCCTGAATTCATCCGTGGTTCTACACACATACATACACACACACACACACACACACACACACACACACACACACACATGCATGCACAATTGAATAAATAAATAAAAAAATTTAAAAAAAGAAAATAAAAATCTAATTCTTATCAGAAGAAAATATGAGTCCAGGACTTGCATTTTATTTTCTTGTGGCTGTATATCAAAGATTAGAAATATATTGTTATTTTAAAGTATATTTTTTACTTTTTCTATTATAAATATTTATTTCTTCTTAAAAAATCAAAGTCTCAAAGATTTTCTTTTATGTATTTTCCAGAATTATGAATCTGTTGTTTAAATTTGGGTATATGATGCATTACAAGTTACTTTGTGTGAGAAACAAGGAGAGAGGGGATCATGCTACAGCAGAGAAAATAGGCCACCATCAAATACTGCAAGTAAGTAATGAGACATCTGGTTAAGCTCACAGACTTTCCTTACTGGTCATTTGCAACTGATGCAGCTTGATATCACCAGACAGGGAGGGCATAGAGTCTGGCAGATAGAAGGTAACCATCCTGCAAATGGGAGACTGACTCCCTACCACCACGGTCTCCTACTCTTATTCCATCTACCTTTGAATCTACTCTTATAATAGTACTCTATTTTAACAGCCTTTTATCTCTGGCTAGGAGGTGACATCCAATACCCATCAGTATGGAGCCAAGGGCAGTGCAGGAAGAGCAAAACTGGAAGAAAAAAAAAACAACAAACCATAAATCAGAACATCAGAGACCCTACATTAATCACCAGGAACCAGGCCAGCTTAATCTCTCCCCATTCCAAAGCTCAGGTAAATTTACGGAAGAGGGGGTGGTAAAATTGTTAAGAGCCTAAAGATGGGGAGGAGCAACAATATGCAAAATACTCCACACCAGTTAGGGCCGAAGTAATCATAAAAGGACTTTGCATGACCTGCGCAATGACTGATATATCGTTGATCCTCCAAAGTCTAGCATGGATCGCAGGCACTAGGATCCTTAGAGGCAAGGGATTAACAGCCACAATAGTGTTCCTATACTAAAGGAGAACACAAGAAAGAGCTCTAGGCAATGCTACTGAGCCCTTACACCTCATCAGAGAGGGACCCAGAGGTAAGTTTGACATGCACACTAAAGGATGCTCCAGAAATGGGGGTAGGGGGCACTGGGAGAAAGGGAGGGGAGAAAGGAAGGGGAAAAGGGGGGAGGGAGCAAGGGGATACAGAGAGGGGGGATGGGGAAGGGAGGGAGGGGAATGGGGTACCTATCAATTTTGTATGAGTGGGGAAAAAAATTACTTTGTGTGAATTGACTGACATAAAGATTTATTCTTTTATCATTTAGATATCCAGTTGTCTAGGCCTATTTGTTGAAAAAAAATCTACAGCTGCCATGCTGATGTTCTTACCCACTTGTTAAGGCTCCTTTACATATTATATTTCAATGATCACACTTGAGCAATTTTTCACCAATACCACATTTTGTATTACTGTAGTTTTATAACTCTAT
>JALPQD010000179.1:486502-498457 GCA_023101885.1 Typhlomys cinereus
TATTTTATCATAATTTGTTATTCATATCTTCATGTTTCAAAATGATGAGTTCATTAGGGGGCATTTTTTTAACGTTTTTTGATTATCTCCCGCGCTCATACAAATTAATAGGTACACTGGTTCCTCCCTCCCGTCCGTCCCCAACCCCTCTGCGACGCCTCCCATCACCCTCCCTCCCCACCCCCGCAGTGCCTCCCCTCCTCCAATCCCGGAGTAATCTTTAATGTGCATGCCTGACTGTCCTCTGGGTCCTCCTCTCCGATAACATACAAGGACCAGCAGCATTTCCGAACCCTTTCCGTGGTCCCCTTAAGCATAGAACTACGGTGGCTGTCAATCTCTTGCCTCCAAGGATCTTGGTGTTTTAGCAAATGCTAGACTTTGTGGGGTCAATATGTGTGTGGACATTGCGCAGGGCATGCAAGTCCAATTATGTTTGCTTCGGCCTGAACTGTGTGTGGAGTATCTTGCATATCAATTGCTCCTCCCCATCCTTGTGCTCTTACAACTTACCGCCCCCTCTTCCACAAATTTCCCTAAGCTTCAGGATAGGGAGAGATTAGGCTGGCCTAGTTCTAGGGGGTTGAGATAGAGTCTCTGAAGTTCTGGATTATGGTTGTTGATTTCTTGTGCAGTTTTGCCCTCCTGCAATGCCCTTCACTCCATCCTGATGGGTATTGGATGTTATCCCCTGGCCAAGAGATAAAGGCGTTCCCTAGAGTCTTGTTATAAGAGTAATTCAGGGCTGGAGAGGGTGGCTCGGGTTAAGCCTCCGCCTTGCAGGCGGAAGGTACCGGAGTTCGGATCCCAGATCCCACCTAAGACGCAGGCGGAAGCGGGGGCGGCCGCGCTTCTGGTCCTGGTAGGGCGGAGCCTGTGAATCCCGGGGCAGAAGGAGGTGGGGGCGTCCATGGTGGTTCACGAATTTGTCCGTGGTTCTACACACACACACACACACACACCACACACACAGACACGCGCGCGCACACACACACGCACTGCGCACAGTTGAATAAATATAATAAAATAATAAAAATTATATTAAAAAAAAAAAAAAAAGAGTATATTCAAAGGTAGATGCAAATAAAGTGAGGGAGGGGGTCATCACCCCTTTGCAAAAATGGTTACTATTATCTGCCAGACTACTATGCCCTCCCCTTCTGGTGAGATACTACCCCTCAGTTGTAGCATGATCAGGAACGAAAGTCTGTGAACTTAACCAGATGTCTCATTGCTTACTCGCAGTCCTTGTTGGAGGCCTATTTTCTTTGCTGTTACATGGTCCCCTCTCTCCTTGTTTCTGGTGTGGTCCCTCCTACCATCCTGCTGTTCATACTCCTGGCAATTACTGTATTACAGAGATTTATCGTTGAGTGTCTCTAGGTTTGGTACTAGGAGCCACCTATAGGGAGTACATATGGCACTTAACTTTTCTGGTTCGGGATACTTCACTCAATATAATGTCTCTAATGACATCCATTTCCCGGCAATTCCAGTAATTCATCATTTTTTTTGGCTGAGGAATACTCCATTGTATAGCTGTATCACATTTTTCCTATCCACTCGTCAACTGTTGGACATTGGGTTGAGTCCATGACTTTGCTATTGTAAACAGTGCTGCATGAACATGGTCGCACTTGTGCTATCGAGTGGACCGCTGCTCATGGGGGTTTATTCCCAAAAGTGGAATCGCAGGGTCATAGGCATTTCAATCTTAATTAGAAGTTAGGGCCGAAGCAATCATAATAGGAGACTTTACATGCCCTGCGCAGTCCAACACACTGTTGTCCCCACAAAGTCTAGCATTTGCTAAAAGCACCATGATCCTTGGAGGCAAGGGATTGACAGCCAAAATAGTGTTCCTATGCTAAGGGGAACACAAGGAAAGGTTCAGGGAAATGCCGCTGGGGGTCCTTGTTTGTCATTGGAGAGGAGGACCAGAGGAGAGTCAGGCATGCCTTAAGAGGATTCGCCAGGGATTGGGGGGGGGAGGCACATTGGGGGTGGGAGGGAGTGCTGAGGCGCAGGGTGCGCGAGGGGTGGGCAGAGAGTGAGGGTAGGAACCGGTTTGTACCTATTCATTCGTTGTCATGTGGAGATATAAAACTGTTAAAAAAAACCCCCTAACCAGATCGTGGCACGCTACTCCTCATGGCTTTGCGCGGCCTGGAAAAACCCCAGAGCCAAAAAAGGAAGAGATAAACATCAGGACTTATTTCCGTGTCCATAGTCAAAGCAAATCAGGTTGTCGACTTTACTGTTGAGAGTTTGTAGGTGGGGACACTGTAAGAAATTATGGCTGGATTAAGGCCAAGAACAAACTCTGTACGAGATTGTCTAAGCTGCATGGGGAAGGTCCCAGCCTATGGTGGCTGTGTACCGTAGACTCTGAACAATGAATAAAATCTGAGAGCGGTTGAGAGAAAGTTGGCATCCCTTGTGATACTGGTCAGACATGCTGGTTTGGAAAGTAAGGATTGTCCCTCTCTCGAGCCATGCTGTGCGTCCAGCCTCGGCCCTCAGTGTTGGTGCATGCTGTCCCGCAAGGTGGACTACAGCTGTAACCAGTATAGAGAACGAAAATAACCCCTTGTTCCCTTAAAAAAAAAAAAGCAAATTCGCACTAAGTTGCCAGGTTGGTTTTCAAATTACAGACTCTCTTATCTCTCCTCCTAAAGTAGCTGGAATACAACTTACGTGTACCAGGCCCACGTTGCGATTATTCTTCCCAAAATTAGGACTTACTAAAGGATGTCAAAGAGGATGCCAAACTCAGGCTGTCGAATTTTATAATCCACACATCCTTTCCATAAACTGCTATGTTGCCTCTTCATTAAGTTTGATTCTTGATTTTGTTTGACAGGTGTTTTTAAGAGATTCCATATCAAGCCAAACTCTTCTCCATAGTGGTGTACAAGCAGATTCCAAAGCATTAATCATCATTTATATAGTTTAATTAATTTTAAACATTTATTCATAAGTGGACACTGTAATGGTAAGCCAAGCACCAGAGAGCACCTGGAAAAATTGCGTATAGTTTCTAATTCTAATCATTATGGTACCCATAGATACAGTATGTCCTTGCTTCTAAAGCCTAATTTTATGATATTTTAAAAATACAGGAGTGTCGGACAATAAGTCATGATACAACAAGTTGGATGCGCCACTTATGGACAACTCAATATGAACTCGAAATCCCTTTGTTCTTTCGTAACTAAGCTTAACTAATGACTGTCAGTATTCTAATTGATTTTGAATAAAAGAATTCTGATACCAGAAGGTGCTGATGAGAAGTCACAATTTTTTTACGTTACTTAGTGAACAAAGTCACATCT
This sequence comes from Typhlomys cinereus, assembly GCA_023101885.1. Classification (NCBI taxonomy): domain Eukaryota; kingdom Metazoa; phylum Chordata; class Mammalia; order Rodentia; family Platacanthomyidae; genus Typhlomys; species Typhlomys cinereus. The sequence goes on from JALPQD010000179.1 coordinate 489,838, forward strand.
TAACTTCAGAACGCAGCGCCCCTAATAGAACCTAATTGCTTTTTACCACACCCGATACACATATTACTCCTTTTTTAAGTTATGGGTTTCCTTTTGTTTTGTTTGATTACATAATACATGAAGGATGTTATTCTCAATCAACGCACCACGCAATCACCATTTCTATGCCTATCTTACCTTCTCCCCTCAGGACATTTCCACCCTCTCCATGTCCCTCTGCGCATGCAAACTCATTAGGCCCCTTCAAGGTTACTAGCTGTTCTGCTGCAGCACAATAGTCCACAGGTGGGGTAAACCATAAAAGTATAGAGTTCATATAATCTCTCAGGGCAACATCATGTTCATGGGATCTTCATCTGCTCCATTGCGCAAATTTGCTTGGGGCTGGATTTGTGCAGGTGTAATGAAGAGTCAGCATTGCTGCATTGAGTTTTGGGTACATGAGCTTGGAGAAAACAGAGGCTAACTTGTTTGATATACCTTGTCTTCCTAGCTCTGTACATTCTTACTACCCATCACTTACCCACAAAGGTCCCTGAGGCTTGAGATGGGGGGTCTAGATTAGATGTGCGAGACGGAGAGCCCTTTCCAACTGACAATCCCAGTTACTGTTCATTTTGTGTTGACTAGTTGTGTTGCCCACATTATGCATCTTTCATTGCACAGGCGACATCTGGGTCTGTGCGCGGATTGCGGATTGCTGAGTCGCTATGATCGGTTTGAGGATCGGAGAGATAAGGAGGATAAGTGAACATCAAAGTTTTTGTCACAAATGCTGATGGACTATGCTAAAATAAATCACTATATTCATGGATAGAAATAGTAGAAACATAAATCAAAAAATATTAATTTATTTAAAAAAGAAGCTTGTTGCCTCTTAGGGCCTATGAATCTGATATATGAGTATTGGCTTAGGTTTTAATGTAAACAATTTGCTCGCAGATCATGGGTGCTTGAACTGTACCCCACTCTTTGAAAAAAACACATAGCTGCTAATGGATGGTCTGGCCTCCGCTTTCCTCCACTACTCTAGCTTATGAAAGATTCCCATTGTTCTTAGAGGAGTACTTAAAGAATAGTGTGCAATTCATTAGATCTAGAAAGAAACTTTACTGAACCGTGAAGTTGAGTCAATTGGGCAATCATGTTTAGACTCCAAAGAGTCTGTAAGCTATGACTTTGTGATAGTTTTTTAGATACAGTTCAACTGCCAGCTCAGCCCCTCATGGGGGTGTCACATATTATTCCTTTGTTATACTAATGAGGCCAAACACATTGTTAGGTAGTTCCGCTTAAGAGAACCTGGTTTGTTTTGCTATAATCAGAGTTTTAAGAGTGAAAACACTCTGTAATACGGAAGCAGTAGAGAAGATAGAGGTAGATAGTAAACGTGGCCTTACCAGGGATCATCAGTGTTCTTTATATCAAACTCAGTAATTCTTTTACGTACATACATTTGAGACTGACAGAATTCCTGACAACAGATGCGTCAACTTCTGGGGAAAAATAATTCTGGGTTTTAAGTTTGCAGATTTTTTTTTTTAACTAAATATTAGGTTTTTTTGTGAGTTGAATAAACACATTCTGTAAGGAGTTTTTTACTTACCAAACCTACATTGGGCAGGGAGAGGAATAACGAACCCGGTAGCTTTCTATATTCTTGGAGTGACAAGTCACGTAAGAGGAACTTACACTCGCAGCGGCAGTAAAAACTTATTCTGCACAGAATAGTGAATGATAATAATTATGTTTTCATCCTAATCACCTAAGTGGTAAACATTTCCCCAAATGCCAGATCTGTTTGTGACATCTCATCTTCCTACTATTTTGCATAATATTAACAGTAGTGTCTTCTTTCCGAACGAGTCGCACGTTCCTCCTCTGAACAATTATCATAGTGTCCAGGTCAGTTGAGTAATACATAACAAACACTTTTGCTTATGGAAAAGTAAGAATCCATGTATTGAACCAGTTTTCTTGAAGACCTTTGGACAATATGCCACCAGAGGATACCAATTCTGAGTCATATCTTGGAAAAATCTTGGGGCAATGGTGAATGACTCAACTCTAACCTATTTGTCAGCCAACAATCTTGTATGCATCACTTGGATAATATTACATTATAGGGTACCAAATGAATGCATTAATTTTGGAAAATATGTGTCTGCATATAAAAGACAAATAATCTTGGCATATTACTGACTTTTGGCCTTAGTTTCTTCATTCTTTTGAAATTAAAAGATGGGCAAATAGATGAAGGTTTTTAAAGCATATAGTTTATTTATTATTTTTTATTTTATATATTTTATTATTAATATAAAATTAGTATATATTTAATGAATGGTGTTCTTAATAATGTATGTATATATGACATATCATCTACATAAAGAAATACTACTTACAGAACGAAAGCACCAAGCTGAGTACTTTTCATATCCTTGTTTTTTGGGTTTTTTTAAATCTCTTTCGTCTGAAACATTGGGCTTAGAAACTCCAGTCCCCTTTTGGCCATATTGAACTGAATAAATTAAAATGAACTGAAAATTCTGGCGCCTTGATCACTAGACATCTTCAGGAATTCATGTAAACTTTAAGCTTCCTATATGGTTGCTAAGCTACTTTATATACTAGTATTGGACTTATTCTCTGCTCCTATTTCTCTTTACTCATTAGCCACTGTTCCTTTTTACTTGCTTCCTTTTGCAAGCCATTCCAATCCACTAAACGTAGCACCCTGTTTTTCTTCCTCCCCACACTAAACGATTGGCATGTGTATAGACGCAGGCATATTCCTTAATTAAGTCAGCTGGTTGTTCCCTCATGAAGTTCAGCATCAAAGATATAGAAAAAGACAGTTTTTGTGGTGAACATTAAGAGTTCAATACTGAAAAGGTCAACCAAGTGCAGCTAGATAATGCACATCCTGACTATATACTAGGTTCTATTTACGCCAAGTTTTTAATGAATGCCAGCCTCTTCAACATAGCCTGATTCACAGAACATTGAAGGCAAGAACAGAGTACTGTGAGATATCAGCTGAAGGAAATTTTCCTTCATTGGCTCTGTTCGTTTTCCAGTCAATTTACTCCAGGTCAGCAGAGTGGAGTAGCACGAACTGAAGAGCACTGTGTGTAGAGTGGCATCATCCACAGCTTCTGCCTTAGTCTTTCTTTCTCTGATTGGTTGAGAGCATTTAATACCCAGCTTTCCCTTTAGGAATTTAGTGGCGAACGATTTGAATTGGGAATAATCAAGGAAAGCTTGCAACAAGAGGTCCAGCTGTGTGATAAACAAAATCCCCCAAATTGAGATGAAAGCTGCAAATTGGAGATAACGGGAGAGCTGTCTAAACAATTTAAAAAGTTACTCAATGTGTGAGTATCCATGTATCTTTGTAAATCTCACTGAACGGTTTTATGCTAACACGTTGTGTTAATATAAAGAGATTTCCTATTGGTTAATAGGTGGAAGAAAATGGTTCCAGTATGCATCTACTATTATTGTTCTTGACAAGAAAATGTTAGTGGAATGAATATCTGAGAATCATGGGGGACACCAACTGTTGTAACTAAGATTCTGTAAGAAATTATTTGGACAGCATTTAAAGTTCAACTGTGACCTTTCGGATGACATTTAACATTATTAATCATATTTTAAAAATATTTTCTTTCTTTAAACAATATTTTACAATAATTCCAACTCTTAAGATTGGTTTACAATTATTCATATTGTGAATGAAAAAGTTGAACTGTACCTACATTTCACAAAATAATTTATTTGTTTTTGTAGTTTTGCTTAAAGTTTCCCCTTCTCCTGACTTCCATGGCACTCTTTCCTCTTCCTAACAAACTTCTTCTAACTGCTTAAGAATTAAATGTGCCATAGGAAATTCTTTAGTGATCGTCATAAACAAGACACGCATTTCCTGTTTCACATCTTTCAAACAGTATTTCATTTACACCGTTAGTAAAAGTTCCATCATAATTGCTATAATTCGTGTTTTTCTCACTCCCTCGCACGGGGCATGTGAGCTGTGAGAAAAAGAGACGACTTCTAGTTTCTTTCACTATTTTAGGGAAGAGAAGTATTATTACATCCAGTTGAATGACGAATGACATTTATATCTAGTTGATTATCATACCTGAAATATTGAGGAAGCGCCAGGGCCACACCCCGAGCGGAGGAGAGATAAGAATATAAACGTAAACAGGCCCCCACGAACCTCCGCCCCTTACCCACCCCGTTCAACATGAAGTCTACACCCCTGTGTCCTGGGACCGTAGCTCTAACCGGCGGCTAGTCACCTTCCCATGACACATATCGAGTCCTCCCTCTGCCTATCTTGATCACTGGTCGTTCCTTTACCGCATTCCCTTCTGTCTGCCCCTCTCCTCGCCCTGTCTCTGACTCTGTACGGGGTCCTTTCCGCTCCCCATCCCTTTCTCTTTTCCGGAACCTCTAGTTCCCTTCTGTCCCTGAACTTCCCACCTCCCCCCCCCTTCCCCATTCCCCCTCCGTTCCCCTCCCCTGTACGCTCCCTCGTTCCGTTGCTTCCTTCTCATTTCCGCCTTTCCTTTTGCCCCCCCGTTGTTCTGCGTTTTTATCCCGGGCCCCGGGCCCCCCCCGCTTCTTCCTCCTCTGCCTCCCCCCTCCCCCGTTCGGCCGCACACTCGGCCTCCCCCCGCTGCTGGGCCACGCCCATTTGGTGTCGACTCGCACTCTTCTGTCTCAGAATCAGACGGCAGAATCCAGCGCACCAGCACGCGCCCCAACGATTTCAACATACGTGCAACCTACTGGTGCGAGGAACGCACAAACTGGAACAGAGCATGACCACGGAACGGCCCGCCCCCGCGTGATCCCCCTCGCTTGGTCCAGCGGATGGCCCTTGTAGACGGTTGTATAGCTAGTCCGCCACCATCCACTTGCTTCCTTGCGTCACCCGCGCCCTCCTCAGGCAACCATCCCGTTAGTGGACCTCCTAACCCGACTACATCCTGCCTCCTCCCCCGCAGCAGCTCTGTAGCTACCTAGCGCAGGTCCTGGAGGGGCCTCATCTGGCAGCCCCCAGGAGCCAGAGCTGCCGGCAGCTGGGAGAGTGGACAGCGCGGTCCTGAAGGGGGATCCAAGTGGCGCACACCACACTTCAGCCAATTTCCAGACAATAGGAGCAGTGCTTGTCCATGTGTCCCTTAAATATCTAGAGCCAGGTGCAGAGCAAGAATAGCCCAAAGTGTGTGGTCACTCTGAACTCTGTGTGTGAGTGTGTGTGTGTGTGTGTGTGTGTTTGCACAAAATAAATAAAGTGTAAAAAATATTTTGAGACAATGCTTAGCCATCTGGAAAGTTCACCCAACATCAAATCTGGGTTTCTCTTTTCTCTTAAACACACACATGATCGATCCAGTCATATGAACAGGCATTTCTACTGTACCCATTGGTCAAGCTGGTTAGCAGCTGCCACCAATTGTCCCCAGATCCACACTAAGGTGTGATACCTGCTGCCCACACTTCCTCAGGTACCCTGCCTGGGTCCGGGCATTTATAGCCCTGCTTTAAGCTAGCCTTCCTCCCTGGTGAACATCCTGCGTAAGCCAGGGCCAGGGGCAGGGAACGCATAAGGGGAGAGTCTACAAAAGACCACGCCTGTCTTAGTTCTTCCTCTTTGCACACGCCCAACACAACTTAGGGGAAGGAAAAGGCTTGTTCATGTTCCTGATTCTTGATTACAGTCTTGTGACTGGGAGGAGAGTTCATGCCAACCCCAGAAGCTAAGGGGAGCCGGCCACACCTTCCAGAGCAATTGAGATAATGTGAGAGAGAGGTCTGTGTTCGATTCAGGGTAACTGCTGCAGGTAGATTCTTGCTTAGGACTCACAGTGGATGAAGAGAGCACAGGAAGAAGGGATAAGAAACGATTACTCCCCAGTGGCGGAGGAATTAACGGTGGCAGACAGGAAGTGACAATGGATTGTCTCAGCAAAGCGTGAGAACCATTTCTTGATGTGTGCGCTGATTGCTCAGTTTAAAGAGCAAAGTACCTCCATCTGGGTCTAGTCAAGAGTGTGTGTGTGTGTGTGTGTGTGTGTGTGTGTGTGGCAGGTGCATGTATTCATGTGTGTGCAGATAAAGATGTGTGGGGAACAATTAGTATTTATGTTCATGTTCAAGTGTATGCAGGTAAATTATGTATGTGTCAGTGTGTATGTGTGTGTATGTTCTGGTAAAGATGAGAGGGTATTCATGTGTGTATGTGTGTGTGTGGAGTGTGTATGTGTTTATGTGTGCAGGTAAAGCTGCACATGTGCCCATGTGTGTGGGGGGGTACATGTGTATGTATGTATATTTGCATGTGTGTCCATGTGCATATGCATATGTGTATTTGTAAGTGTGTGTCCATGTGTATATGCGTATGTATATTTGCATGTGTGTCCATGTGCATATGCATATGTGTATTTGTAAGTGTGTGTGTCTTTGTGTATATGCGTATGTGTATTTGTATGTGTCCTTGTGTATATGCATATGTGTATTTGTAAGTGTGTGTGCATGTGTATATGTGTATGCGTATTTGTAAGTGTGTGTGCACACATGTGCAGGTAAGACCACTTCAGGTATCTCCCCCAGGTGGGCCAGCCACAGGGTCTCTCACTAACCAGGACTCACCAAGTCAGCCAGACTGGCTGGCCAAGGAGCCCAGCAATCCGCCTGTGCTGGGTTTACCCCACATTTCGACACCTGGCTCTTCATTTTTACTGTGGGTTCTGGGGGAGGAACTCAGGTCCGCACATTTGCAAGACAAGCGCTTTACCGACTGAGCCACTGTTCAGCCTTGGGCCAAACTGATTAAAAAATCTCCCAGTTCTCACCCACATTTGCTAATTTCAAGCATGCTTACCACCCCGTTCTGTGTTCTTGCTTCCACAAATGACAGGCTTCACAGGGAGAAGCATTCTATCAGGGGGGGAGCGGGGTGGGGGGGAACCTTCCTAGCAGGGTTGAAGATGGAGGGGCGGGTGCATCAACAGACTTCATTATGTTGAGTACCACCTCTGTTCCGGGACGGTTCAACCTCTGCTTCTTCCTCCCCGCCCCACGCCTTCCCTTGGCACTCCACTTCCGGTAACATACACACATCTTAATTTAATGGGTTCATTAGTCCCTTGTAGCTTTGCCACAGTGAGAGTGGTGGGAGAGGAGGACTCCACAAACCACAGCGCTACCTTCATCACACAGTGCGAAGAGTGTTGGTGGGGAGGGGAGAAGGAGGGGAGAAGGAAGGACATTCGGATCCCCAGAGAATCTCTTCCCCTGGGTCTCCTGACTCTGAAACATTAAAAAATCTAAGGCAGCTTTATTCCCCAGCCTCCTCGGGGTCTTAAATGTCTGTCTTTGGGGCCTGGACTGTAATAGACTAGGGCTTTAGGACCAGTTTCTCCAAGAAGCAGCCGCAGCCCGAGAAGGACCCTTGACATCATTCTGACTTAATGCTAGACACATCTGCAGCTACTTGGACAAAATTGACATTGTCTGAAGTGCACAGCAATCGCCTGGTGCAGCATTAGGGAGCATTTACCTCGAGCCGTCCCCACCAGACAGCAAATCTTGACCTTTAGGAGTTCAGAGATTAGATTTCGCGGCTGCTGGCGTTGAAGATATTGTCAGGCATTTGTTGCTATTCAAAGCAGATTTTAGGGGTTACCTATGGGTTTAATTCATCGCATCAATCATTTTGGGGGAAGGTTCTTTTAAAGCCAAGATAGCTTCAAATAAAAACTAGGATTACTTTGACATTGATTGTCAGTGGTCGGCAAGGAGCGCGGGGGGACACCCCGGAGATGCTGTTCGGGGTTTTGTATTTATTGGTGCGCCGGCCTGTGCTGGGGAGAACTGGAGGGACCAGGCGGGTGTTCAGAGCAGGCAGGGCATGGGATTTCACTGCTCTGGTGGGGGGGAGATTGTTGAAGCCCTTTAACACATGCAGAGCGCGGCTCTCCCACAGGTGATCTCAAAGTACATCGTTTAAAACAAGGCCCTGTAAGCCAACGGGGGTTAAATGGAGCTTATTGCCATGAGCTGCCCTACATAGGTGCCCAGTCTCCCTACTGTCTGTGCGTGTGTGTATGTGGGTGTGTGTTTGCATATAGGGAACTTACCTGAAGCCAGAGGTCAGTTTCCTCAGTCTCTCTACCCCTTGATTCCAGGGGTGAAGGGGGAAAGATATCTAAGTGTGTCTGGATAGGAAACCCCCCAGCTAGGCTTGGGTCACATTCTTCTCTTCCTGAACCAGACTTTCACCCCCAACAGATTGATTTCTATTTACCATCCAATTTCCTGTGAAGCTCCTTTATCAGCTCCCGGATCCATAGGCCCCGAGTTGATTAAACACTCTGAGAGGCTGCTGCACGGCGTCTCTCGAGCTCTCCAGGTTTGCTTGTTTCCTGAAGAGGGAGTTAGCACTAGACGATCACCCAGCACTGGTTTTCTTGCATCTGATGAGGGTTGAGACAAAGCAGAAGCAACTGCAGCCCAGGAAAAGATGGTGTCGTGCATGCATGCATGCAAACATTTCATCCGTGCATGCATGAAGACATGACTTCTATGCATGAATGAAGAGAGGCCC
>JALPQD010000179.1:498494-518101 GCA_023101885.1 Typhlomys cinereus
CTCCTGCTTCTTTTATTTTATCATTACACTTTATATAAAGAAGGCTCTATCTGAACTTGTCTGCTCTGTTATCTCTAGCTAGTACAATTGTGGATAAGTGTTATTTCACTTTGGTTACTGACAAAGTTTTTCATTCTCTGGGGTAGATTTGTTTTGCCTTTGTAACTAAGAAAGTTTTGTTTTCTTTTCTCTCTTCATGTGTTATATGAGGTGTATGCATGTATGCACATGTGTTTTGCATGTGGGTAGGTAGATGTGTGTGTGGGTACACACATACGTGTGAATGAGCAGGTGTGTGGAGGCTTAAGAGTGACATTGAGAATTGTGCTTCGTCATTATTCCACCTTACTGATGTGAGTCTGGGTCTCTAATTAAGCCCAGAGCAGATCATTAGGACTAGTGTGGCCACTTTGGTCTGAGGTTCCCAGGCTCTGTCTTCCAGGGCTAGAATTATAGACGGGCCACCACACCACCTGGCATTTTATTTGGCATTTGGGGATCTTAACTCTGGTCCTTTTGCTCTCATGGTAAGTGCTTTAACTGCTAAGCCCCCTGAAAAAGGTTTTAAAACAAATAAACCAAAGCACATCGTGTTCAGTCTGTTACTGATTTATGTTTAAGGCACAGAGTTTGGCCATTTATTTTGTTTCCATTTCTCCAGTTTTCAGGAGCTACATGACTGTATTTCTTATACCTAGATAGAGTTCTAACTTTGGATGCTTCGTCTGTTTGGCAAACCCCCCATCTTCCCTTTTCGGCAGAGAACTCAGTCCTTCCCCTAGAAACCACTGCCTGGAGTCAGTCCCAGCTAGGAGGAGACATACCTGGTCAGCGCTGGTTCTGCAGCCCTGGAGATACACGGGCCACGTTTCCCAGCACACGCAGGGAGCTGCTTCCCCGAGAGCAAAGGCGGTCAGCGATCATTCTTTATAAAGTACATATTTGTGCAGGCTTATGTGTTTCTACTTGGCAGACTATCAACTTTATGGTGCTCTTTACCCAGATGTCATTCATAAAGAGGGGCCAGAGGGGGACTTGGTAGACGGCCAGTGGGTCGAGGAAAACATTTTTTTTCAGGTTCCTTTGTGTGTGTACAGGTACGCATGAAATTCTAAGGACACCTGAGTGTGTGTGCCTGTGGTGGCCCCAGGGTGGAATAAGGAATCGTCCCAGATTCCTCTACTTCCTTATTTATTGCGTTGCTCTGGGGTTTCCCAGACTCGCCTTCCAGGGTTGGCATTACAGATTGATGCCCTATCTACCGGTAGTTTTACTTGGGATCTGGGGATCCCAACTCGGATTTCGTTTGTTTGTTTTAATCCCTGAGCCATCTCCCCAGACCTGTCCCCGTTGACCTAGCCACTTGTGGCTCGATCTATACCCCTATGTGAGAGCTGCAGTCGGGCTTAGAGGTGCCAGCAAAAATCTTTGACTCAGACAGAGTTGAGTTCGAATCCCAACCGTTGAATCTCAATGGTTACATAACCTCAGGAAGATTTTTTTTTTATTCCACTCATACAAAGTTGATAAGTACCCCATTCCCCTCCCTCCCTCCACCCCTCCCTGAATTCCCTTGCTTCCTCCCCCCTTTTCCCTTTCCTCCACCCCTCCCTTTCTCCCAGTGCTCCCTTCCCCCTCGCCCCCCATTCCTGGAGCATCCTTTAGTATGCATGTCAAACTTCCCTCTGGGTCCTCCTCTCTGATGAGGTGTAAGGACTCAGTGGCATTGCCTAGAGCTCTTTCTTATGTTCCCCTTTAGTATAGGAACACTATTGTTGCTGTTAATCCCATGTCTCTAAGGATCGTAGTGCTTGTGATCCATGCTAGACTTTGGGGGTTCAATGATATGTTGGTAATCACACAGGTCATGCAAAGTCCTCTTATGATTATTTTGGCCCTAACTTGTATGGAGTATCTTGTATATTGTTTTCCTTACCATCTTTAGGCTCTTATAATCTTACCGCTCCCTCTTCTGCAAATTTCCCTGAGCTTTAGGATGGGGAGAGATTAGGTTGGCCTGGTTCCAGGTGGTTGATGCAGAATCTCTGATTTTCCGAATTATGGTTTGTTGATTTTTTTTCAGTTTTGCTGCTCCTGCACCGCCCTTGGCTCCATCCTGATGGGTACTGGATATAACCCCCTGGGATGGAGGACCACAAGCAAGTCCCCGGCGGGCGGGACCAGAAGATTCTTGAGTTCGCAAATGTAGGCTTTTCTCTTGCCCGGGGTGCAGTCATGTGTACACCACGAGGTGTTGTGCTTGGCACGTGGGAATTCTGTGGATGACAGGAAGCATGCTGTGGGCACTGTAGCTTTTACCTGCATGAAGAAGAGAGTTTCGCTGCTTTTAATTTCCCCACTGAAGTGCTGCAGTAGTCATGGTGTTACACCTAGCCTTGGGCCCCTCACCTCAGCTGGCATGTGCCTGCCCTGAAAGAACTTTGCTCAGCAGTCCTGAGCCACACCCTCCTCCAAAGCCACACTGCTGCTCCAGAACGGGGCTTCTTTAGAGCAACGAGATTTCAAAGTGCATTTTATTTTCCATTTTCATGTGCATGTACGTGGAGGTACAGCATGTGTGTACTATACATGCATGCTTGTATGTGTGTAGGTGTGTGTAAGCCTGAGGTAATCATTCCTCAGTCACTTTTCCATCTTATTCATTTGACACAGGTTTTGTAATTGATCCCAGAGTTCACCAGTACAGCTAGTTTTGCTAGCCAGCTTGCTCTGGGATGGGGGATTCAGGAGGGTTCCCCAGTCTCCGTCTTCAGAGGCTTGAATTCCCAGTGGGCTTCCACACCTGCCTAACATTTACGTAGTCTCAGGGGATGTGAACTCAGTCTTCATGTTTAATCATTGAGTCATTTCTCCTGCCGACAGTTTTCATTAAAGATCTTTCTAGAATATATTTTACAATCCTTTTGTCCATCAGCTTGACCCCAGCTGAGCATATTAAGGTGTGTGTCACTATTCACTGACGTCTTGCATCTGTGCCATTCCACTGGGCCGAGGTTTCTCTTCCTCCATTAGGGCGTGCATGGAGGGCCTCTCTTCATTCATGCATAGAAGTCATGTCTTCATGCATGCACGGATGAAAGTTTGCATGCATGCATGCACGACACCATCTTTTCCTGGGCTGCAGTTGCTTCTGCTTTGTCTCAACCCTCATCAGATGCAAGAAAACCAGTGCTGGGTGATCGTCTAGTGCTAACTCCCTCTTCAGGAAACAAGCAAACCTGGAGAGCTCGATAGTTCCTGAATTCATCCGTGGTTCTACACACATACATACACACACACACACAACACACACACACACACACACACACACACACATGCATGCACAATTGAATAAATAAATAAAAAATTTAAAAAAAGAAAATAAAAATCAATTCTTATCAGAAGAAAATATGAGTCCAGGACTTGCATTTTATTTTCTTGTGGCTGTATATCAAAGATTAGAAACTATATTGTTTATTTTAAAGTATATTTTTTACTTTTTCTATTATAAATATTTATTTCTTCTTAAAAAATCAAAGTCTCAAAGATTTTCTTTTATGTATTTTCCAGAATTATGAATCTGTTGTTTAAATTTGGGTATATGATGCATTACAAGTTACTTTGTGTGAGAAACAAGGAGAGAGGGGATCATGCTACAGCAGAGAAAATAGGCCACCATCAAATACTGCAAGTAAGTAATGAGACATCTGGTTAAGCTCACAGACTTCCTTACTGGTCATTTGCAACTGATGCAGCTTGATATCACCAGACAGGGAGGGCATAGAGTCTGGCAGATAGAAGGTAACCATCCTGCAAATGGGAGACTGACTCCCTACCACCACGGTCTCCTACTCTTATTCCATCTACCTTTGAATCTACTCTTATAATAGTACTCTATTTTAAACAGCCTTTTATCTCTGGCTAGGAGGTGACATCCAATACCCATCAGTATGGAGCCAAGGGCAGTGCAGGAAGAGCAAAACTGGAAGAAAAAAAAAAAACAACAAACCATAAATCAGAACATCAGAGACCCTACATTAATCACCAGGAACCAGGCCAGCTTAATCTCTCCCCATTCCAAAGCTCAGGTAAATTTACGGAAGAGGGGGTGGTAAAATTGTTAAGAGCCTAAAGATGGGGAGGAGCAACAATATGCAAAATACTCCACACCAGTTAGGGCCCGAAGTAATCATAAAAGGACTTTGCATGACCTGCGCAATGACTGATATATCGTTGATCCTCCAAAGTCTAGCATGGATCGCAGGCACTAGGATCCTTAGAGGCAAGGATTAACAGCCACAATAGTGTTCCTATACTAAAGGAGAACCACAAGAAAGAGCTCTAGGCAATGCTACTGAGCCCTTACACCTCATCAGAGAGGGACCAGAGGTAAGTTGACATGCACACTAAAGGATGCTCCAGAAATGGGGGTAGGGGGCACTGGGAGAAAGGGAGGGGAGAAAGGAAGGGGAAAAGGGGGGAGGGAGCAAGGGGATACAGAGAGGGGGGATGGGGAAGGGAGGGAGGGGAATGGTGGGTACCTATCAATTTTGTATGAGTGGGGAAAAAAATTACTTTGTGTGAATTGACTGACATAAAGATTTATTCTTTATCATTTAGATATCCAGTTGTCTAGGCCTATTTGTTGAAAAAAAATCTACAGCTGCCATGCTGATGTTCTTACCCACTTGTTAAGGCTCCTTTACATATTATATTTCAATGATCACACTTGAGCAATTTTTTCACCAATACCACATTTTGTATTACTGTAGTTTTATAACTCTATTTATCATAATTTTGTTATCATATCTTCATTGTTCAAAATGATGAGTTCATTAGGGCATTTTTTTAACGTTTTTTATTATCTCCGCTCATACAAACTTAATAGGTACACTGGTTCCCTCCCTCCCTCCTCCTCCCCCAACCCCTCTGCTCGCCCTCCCATCACCCCTCCCTCCCCACCCCGCAGTGCCTCCCCTCCTCCAATCCCCGGAGTATGCTTTAATGTGCATGCCTGACTGTCCTCTGGGTCCTCCTCTCCGATAACATACAAGGACTCAGCAGCATTTCCCTGAACCCTTTCCTGTGGTCCCCTTAAGCATAGGAACACTACTGTGGCTGTCAATCTCTTGCCTCCAAGGATCTTGGTGCTTTTAGCAAATGCTAGACTTTGTGGGGTCAATAGTGTGTTGGACATTGCGCAGGGCATGCAAAGTCCAATTATGTTTGCTTCGGCCTGAACTTGTGTGGAGTATCTTGCATATCATTGCTCCTCCCATCCTTGTGCTCTTACAATCTTACCGCCCCCTCTTCCACAAATTTCCCTAAGCTTCAGGATAGGGAGAGATTAGGCTGGCCTAGTTCTAGGTGGTTGATATAGAGTCTCTGAAGTTCTGGATTATGGTTTGTTGATTTTCTTGTGCAGTTTTGCCGCTCCTGCAATGCCCTTCACTCCATCCTGATGGGTATTGGATGTTATCCCCTGGCCAGAGATAAAAAGCTGTTAAACTAGAGTCTTGTTATAAGAGTATATTCAGGGCTGGAGAGGTGGCTCAGGGGTTAAGCCTCCGCCTTGCAGGCGGAAGGTCCTGAGTTCGGATCCCAGATCCCACCTATAGACGCCAGGCGGAAGCGGGGGCGGCCTGCGCTTCTGGTCCTGGTAGGGCGGAGCCTGTGAATCCCGGGGCAGAAGGAGGTGGGGGCGTCCATGGTGGTTCACGAATTTGTCCGTGGTTCTACACACACACACACACACACACACACACACACAGACACGCGCGCGCACACACACACGCACATGCGCACAGTTGAATAAATAATAATAATAATAATAAAATTATATTAAAAAAAAAAAAAAAAGAGTATATTCAAAGGTAGATGCAATAAAAGTGAGGGAGGGGTCAATCACCCATTTGCAAAATGGTTACTTATTATCTGCCAGACTATATGCCCTCCCCTTCTGGTGAGATCATACCCCCTCAGTTGTACATGATCAGGAACGAAAGTCTGTGAACTTAACCAGATGTCTCATTGCTTACTCGCAGTCCTTGTTGGAGGCCTATTTTCTTTGCTGTTACATGGTCCCCTCTCTCCTTGTTTCTGGTGTGGCCCTCCTACCCATCCTGCCTGTTCATACTCCTTGCAATTACTGTATTACAGAGATTTATCGTTGAGTGTCTCTAGGTTTGGTACTAGGAGCCACCTATTAGGGAGTACATATGGCACTTAACTTTCTGGGTCTGGGATACTTCACTCAATATAATTGTCTCTAATGACATCCATTTCCCGGCAAATTCCAGTAATTCATCATTTTTTATGGCTGAGGAATACTCCATTGTATAGCTGTATCACATTTTCCTTATCCACTCGTCAACTGTTGGACATTTGGGTTGAGTCCATGACTTTGCTATTGTAAACAGTGCTGCTATGAACATGGTCGCACTTGTGCTATCGAGGTGGACCTCTGCTGCATGGGGGGTTATTCCCAAAAGTGGAATCGCAGGGTCATATGGCATTTCAATCTTTAATTTAGAAGTTAGGGCCGAAGCAATCATAATAGGACTTTACATGCCCTGCGCAATGTCCAACACACTGTTGTCCCCACAAAGTCTAGCATTTGCTAAAAGCACCATGATCCTTGGAGGCAAGGGATTGACAGCCAAAATAGTGTTCCTATGCTTAAGGGGAACACAGGAAAAGGTTCAGGGAAATGCCGCTGGGTCCTTGTTTGTCATTGGAGAGGAGGACCCAGAGGAGAGTCAGGCATGCACATTAAAGGATTCTCCAGGGATTGGGGGAGGGGAGGCACTTGGGGGTGGGGAGGGAGGTGTGAGGGAGGGTGAGCAGAGGGGTGGGGGAGGAGAAGGGAGGGAGGGAACCGGTGTACCTATTACGTTTGTATGAGTGGAGATAATAAAAAATGTTAAAAAAAAATGGCAGCCAGAAATCGTGGCAGCTATACTTCTGGCCTTGAAAGACAGAGCCTGGAAAACCCCAGAGCAAAACAAGGAAGAGATAAAGCAATTCAGGATTATTCCTGTCATAGTAAAGCACAGGTGTCGACTTTACTGTTGAGAGTTTGAGGTCTGGGTACACTTGTAGAGAATTAGTGGCTGGATTAAGCCCAGAACAAACCTGTACGAGATTGTCTAGCTGATGGGGAAGGTCCAGCCTATGGTGAGTGTAACTAGACTCTGAACAGATGAATAAAATACTGAGAGCCGGTTGAGAAAGTTGGCATCCTTGTGTATACTTGGTCAGACATGCTGGTTTGGAAAGTAAGGATTGTCCCTCTCTCAGCCATGGTGTGGTCAGTTCCCTCGGCCCTAGTGTTGGTGCATGCTGTCCCGTCAAGGTGGACTACAGCTGTAACCAGAGTATAAGAAAGAAAATAAATCCCTTGTTCCCTTAAAAAAAAAAAAGAAATTCTCACTAAGTTGCCCAGGTTGGTTTTCAAATTACAGTCCTCTTATCTCTACCTCCTAAGTAGCTGGGAATACAACTTATGTTACCAGGCCCAGTTGGATTTTTTTCTCCAAAATTAGGATATACTAAAGGATTCAAAGAGGATCCAAACTCAGGCTTTCTAATTTTCAACCCCACATCCTTTCCACTACACTGTGTTGCCTCTTCATTTAAGTTGATTTCTTGATTTTGTGATTTGATAGGTGTTTTAAGAGATTCCATTTCAGCCAAATCTCTTCCTCCATAGTGTTGTACAGAGATCCAAAGCATTTATCATCTTTATATAGTTTTTGAAGTTAAAACATTTATTCATAAGTAGGACACTGGTAATGTAGCCAAGCCCAGAGAGCACCTGGATAATCTGCGTATAGTTTCTTAATTCTAATCATTATGAGTACCCATATATACAGTATGTCTTGCATTCTAAATCATAATGTTTATGATAATTTAAAAATACAGGATGTGGCACATATTAAGTCATGATTAACAAGTTGGATGCCAATTATGACAACTCAATATGAACTAGATAATCCCTTTGTTCTTTCTGTAACTAAGCATAACTAATGCTGTCAGTATTCTAATTGAATTTTGATATCAGAATTCTGATACCAGAAGGATGCTGATTAGAAAGTCACACAATGTATTAGGAAAAAATGTGTCACATCTTAACTCAGAACTGACTGACCTAAATAGACCTAATGCTTTTTCACCACAAGATACCACATATTATCTCATTTTTTAAGTTATGTTTTCCTTTTGTTTTGTTTTATTACATGAACAATGAATTTGTTTTCATCACCCACTACCTACTCCCAACCCCATTCTATCCTATCTTATCCATTCTCCCCTCTAGACACTTTCCCTCCCTCTCCATGTCCCTCTGCTCATGCAACTCATTAGGCCCCTTCAAGGATACCTAGCTGTTGCCTGAGCACAAATAGTCCACAGGTGGGTAAACCATAAAGTATAGAAGTTGCATATAATCTCTCAGGGCAACATCATGTCTCATGGGATCTTCTCTGCTCCATTGCAAAATGTTGATGGGCTAGGTATTGTGCAGGTGTAATGGAAGTAGACATTGCTGCATTGAGTTTTTGGGTACATCATCCTTGATACAAACAGAGGCTACTGTTTGATATTACCTTGTCTTCTAGCTCTTACATTCTTACTACCCTCACTTACACAAAGGTCCCTGAGGCTTGAGATGGGGGTGATTTAGATGTGCTAATTAGGACTGAGCAATCCACAGTTACTTTCATTTTGTAGTTGACCAGTTGTGTTTCTCCACATTATGCATCTTTCATTGCACAGGGACACTTCTTGGTTGATTGCTGAGTGCTTCTTTGATTCATGAGTATGATAAGTGTTTAGATGATAGCTTACTATCAAGTATTTATAGTTAACACTAAAACACTTGATGGGACTAAGTGCTAAAATATAAATTCACTATATTCATGTATGAAACATTAAAAAATAAATCACAAAATATTAATTTATTTTAAAAAAGAAGCTTGTTGCCTCTTAGGGCCTATGATCTTATATATGAGTATTGGCTTAGTGTTTTAATGTAAACAATTTGCTCCAGGATATGGTGCTTGAACTGTATCCCCACTCTTTGAAAAAATAAGTCTTAATGATGGTCATGGTCTCTTCCTTCCCACTCTCTAGCTTATAAAGATTCCCATTTGTTCTTAGAGGATTAGCTTTAAAGAATAGGTGCAATCATATCTAGAAAGAAACATTTACTAACCTGAAAGTTGAGTCAATTGGGCAATCAGTGGTTAGACTCCAAAGAGTCTTCAGCTACTGACTTTTGATAGATCATTCAACTGCCAGCCAAGCCACTCATGGGGGTCACATATTTTCCTTTGTTACTAATAGCCACACATTTTAGGGTAGGTCCGCTTAAGAGAACACTGTGTTTGTTTTGCTATAATCAGAGTTATATGGCTGAAACACTCTGTAACTGGAAGCAGTTAGAGAAGATAGAGGTAGAAGTAACGGCCTTACCAGGGACATCAGTGTTCTTTTATAAATTACTCAGTATTCTTTTATAAGTTACATATTTAAGACTGACAGAATTCCTGAAACAGATGAGTCTAATTCTGGGAAAATATAATTCTGGGTTTAAGTTCAGATTTTATTTTTTAACTTAAATATTAGGTTTTTTTTGTGAGTTGAAAACACATCTGTAGGAGTTTTACATTATAACCTCACATTGGGCAGGGGAGAGGAATAACAGAGAACCCTGGTAGCTTCTAAAATTGGGTGAAGTCACTGTAAGAGAGTAACTCGCATGCAAGGCAGTAAAACTATTCTGCACAGAATGTGAATTAATAACTTATGTTTCTCATCCCTAATCCACCCTAAGTGGTAAAATTTCCCAAATGCCAGCTTGTGACATATTCACTATATTCATATATTCAACAGTAGTGTCTTTCTTCAGAACTGAGTCATGAACAATATCATATGCAGGTCAGTTGAAGCTAATACAACAAAACATTTTTGCTATGAGAAAAGTAAGAATCCTTGATGAACCAGTTTCTTGAAGACATTTGGAATATGCCACAGAGGATAACCAATTCTGAGTCATTCTTGGAAAAATACTTTGGGCAATGTGAATGACTCAACTCTAACCTATTTGCAGCCAACAATCTTGTATGCATCACTGGATGAATATTACATTATAGGTTCCCAAATTAAATGCATTTATTTTGGAAATATGTGTTCTGCATATAAAAAGACAAATAATCTTGGGCATATTACTTACTTTTAGGCCTTAGTTTCTTCATCTTTTGAAATTAAAAGATGCAAATAGATGATGTTTTATCATATATTTTATTTATATATTTTTTATTTATATATATTTTATTATATAAATTATTATATATTTAATATATGGTGTTATTATAAATGTATGTATATATGACATAGTCATCTACATAAGAATACTAATTACAACGAAAGCAACCAAGCTGGTACTTTTCATCCTTGTTTTGGGTTTTTAATCTCTTTTCGTCTGAAACTTGGCTTAGAACTCCATTCCCCTTTTGGCCATATTGAACTGAATAAATTAAAATGACTGAAAATTCTGGCCCTTGATCACTAGCATCTTCAGGATTCATGTGACTTTAAGCTTCCATATGTGTTGCTAAGCTACTTTATATACTATTATTGACTTATTCTCTGCTCTATTTCTCTTTACTCATTATCCACTGTTCCTTTTACTTGCTTCCTTTTGTCAAGCCATTCCAGCTAAATCTTAGCACCCTGTTTTCTTCCTCCCCACACTACTTTGGCATGTGTATAGACGCAGTCATATTCCTTAATTAGTCAGCTGGTTTTTCCCTCATGAAGATTCATCAAAGATATAGAAAAGACAGTTTTGTGGTGAACATTAAAGAGTTCAATACTGAAAAGTCACCAAGTGCAGCTAGATAATAGCACATCCTGAACTATACTAGGTTCTATTTACCCAAGTTTTTAAATGAAATGCCAGCCTCTTCAACATAGCCTTATTCACAGAACTTGAAGGCAAGACAGAGTACTGTGAGATATCAGCTGAAGGAAATTTCCTTCATTGGCTCTGTTCGTTTCCATTCAATTTACTCAGCATCAGAGTGGAGTAGCACTAACTGAAGAGCACTAGTGTGTAGAGGGCATCATCACAGCTTCTTCCTTTTCTTCTCTGATTGGTTGAGAAGCAGTTTACCCAGCTTTGCTTTGGAATTTAGTGGCAACAGATTTGATTGGGAATAATCAGGAAAGCTTGCAACAGAGAGGTCATCTGTGTGATGAACACAACATCCCCCAAATTGAGATGAAAGCTGCAAATTGGAAGATCACTGGAGAGCTGTCTAAACAATTTAAAAAGTTACTCAAATGTGTGAGTAGTCCATGTATCTTTGTAATACTCCAACTGGAACGGTTTTATGCTAACACTTGTGTTAATATAAGAGATTTCTTTGGTTAATAGTGGAAGAAAATGGTTCCAGTATCATCTACTATTATTGTTCTTGACAAGAAAATGTTAGTTGATGAATATCTGAAGAATCATGGGACACCATACTGTTGTACTAAGATTCTGTATAGAAATTATTTGACAGCATTTAAAGTTCACTGTGACCTTTCAGATGACATTTAACTTATTAATCATATTTTAAATATTTTCTTTAAACAATATTTTACATAATTCCACACTCTTAAGATTGTTTACAATTATTCTATTGTGAATGAAAAATTTGAACTGTACACTTACCTTTCCACAAAATTTATTTGTTTTTGTAGTTTTGCTTAAGTTTCCCCTTCTCTGACTTCCATGGCACTCTTCCATCTTCCTAACAAACTTCTTCTAACTGCTTAAGATTTAAATGTGCCTTAGGAAATCTTTAGTGATCTTCATAAACAGACACGCATTTCCTGTTTCATACTTTCACAGTATTTCATTTACACCGTTATTAAAAGTATCCATCATATTGCTATAATTACGTGTTTTCTCACTCCTCCACTGGCATGTGAGCTGTGAGAAAAAGAGACTACATTCTAGTTTTCTTTCACTATTTAGGGAAGAGAAGTATTTATTACATCCAGGTTGAATGACTAGATTACTATTTATATCTAGTTGATTATCAATACCTGAATATATTGAGTTCCATGGCATCTCTGAAGGTGGTATGTGTCCTGTTTCAAGAGAGGGTAGCAGAAAAGCTTTCTTAGTAGATCACATAGTTATTTGGGATAGAAACATGAGGTAGCATGGGAGGTTTCAAACCTGGCTGAAAATTAGAATATCTAGATAGCCTTGAAATCTACCTATGCTTGGCTCTAACTCAGATCACTTAAGTCAGAATATTAGGCACTGACAGATATCTTTTCTAGATGATTCTAATGTGCTGCTAGTGTTGAGCAGTGCAGTTCAGCTGAGGAATACAGAACTGTCAGTGTCCAAGCTAAAGTAAAACCAGGAGAGGAGATAAAATTTGAGAGTAAAGTTAACTTGAATCCAGGAATAACATTAAAGTTGCTATAAATACATAAAGCAGGGAGTGGCCCCTATCAGCACACATGTGAGAGAAAGCACCTGTCCTATAATAATAGCTGAACAAGAATCAGAAATCAGATATGAAGAGATCACAGGTCATCAGACAGCAATTTCTAATTGTGATAATCTATTGCTCAAGGTCACACAATCCTTTGAAAACATGATTTGGGTCTACCCAGGGTTTTTGGGGTCTCATTTTTCCAGAAAAGTTATTCTAGAACAATTTTAAAAAGTAAAGCCACCATCATCATTATTATTTTCTGTATAGGATATACATGTGTGCTTATGTGCATGTGTATGCATAGGGCTGTGCATGTGTTAAGCCAGATGTGGGTATTGTATGCCTCCTACCCTAATACTTTGAATTTTTAAAATTTTTTTTATGATTTATTATTTATTCAGTTGTGCATATATGTGTGTGTGTGAGTGTGTGTATGTATGTGTGTGTAGAACCATGGACAAATTCGGGAACCACTGTGGACCACCTCCACCTCCTCCCTGTTTACTCCTACCAGGGATTCACAGGCTCCGCCCACCAGGACCAGAAACGTAGGCCACCCCTGCTTCTGCCCGGCGTCTATACGTGGGTCTAGGATCCGAACTCAGGACCTTCCGCCTGAGAAGCGGAGACTTAACCACTGAGGCACTTCTCCAGCCCCAATACTTTGAGACACTATTACTCTCTACCTTATTACTTTGAGACAGGATCTCTCACTGAACCAGAAATTCACAGATTTGACTACACAAGGCTAGCAAGCTCTAGAAATATTCTGTTCCCCCACACCATCACTGGGATAATATACTGGTTGTATCACTT
This sequence comes from Typhlomys cinereus, assembly GCA_023101885.1. NCBI lineage: Eukaryota > Metazoa > Chordata > Mammalia > Rodentia > Platacanthomyidae > Typhlomys > Typhlomys cinereus. Next base: position 511,817 of record JALPQD010000179.1, read on the forward strand.
GTGCTATGCCTAGCTTTTATTTGGGTTCTGGGATGCAGAGTCAGGCCTTTCTGTTTATGTAACAAGAACTTTACTGACTGAGCCATCTTCCTAATCCTCAAACGAGATATTCAATATGCCCATTTCCTCAGTAACAGTGTTCAGGTTTGAAAAGAAACTTAGGAAACGTAAAATACCCACAAAGTCAAATTTCTCCCTTGTTCCATCTTTTCTCTCTTCCTCCAACCCCTTCCCTTACTCCCTTCCTTTCTCCAGCAATGTGAATTTCAAAGTAATGAAAAAAAATTGTTTGGAAACAAAAATACAGTAATTCTAATAGATAAAAATTTAAGTAGAGAGGGACATGGTGGCTAATGTCTGTGATGCAAACCATCTGGAGGTTAAGGTATGATCCCTGTGAATATGAGGATAACTTGAGCTACACAGTGAGGTCCAGGCCAGCCTGGGTTAAAGAACAAGACTCTGTCTCAAGACCCCTCTAAACAAAAACAAAATGAAGACCAATGCACACTCCTAGGGACTTGAGTTTGATCTACCCAAACCCACATGGTACAAGTAGAGAACTAAACTTCAATTTTAGAAAGTTAGCCTCTGACTTCCTCCTCCTCCTCTTCTTTTTCTTCTTCTTCTTTTCCCTCTTTCTTTTTTTAATACATTAATGAAATATTTAAACATAAATTAAATCTGTTAGAAATGCAGAATCATTTGACACCTACTTAGTCAAAATATTTAAGTTCCAGAAGTATATTTTTAAGAAGACACAGCAGAGATTTTAATTATGTTAGTGTTTGAGAAGAAGTGGTATATAAATGTTACCATGAAAGAGATTTCATAGAAATGTACAAATGTGCATCTTGTAAAATATGAATGCTTTCCCTGAAGTTTCACTGAGATCTCAAGATGGTAATATTGCTAAAAATGAAGACTGATTCAAAACTAAAAGTTGGAGAAAACCCCCACAAGTTATAGGGTTTCCCTGTTGCCAGACTAGCTGTGAGTTGCATTTTCATTTTCTAATCCCAAATAGACAGAAGAAGAGAACAAGATGAGTTGGCATTGTTTTTTAAATTGCTGTAATCCTTTGATCTATCTGGGCTACCCTTGGGATTGTTTGCAGTGAGTTTCAAGATATTCGTGACTGGTCACTCAAGTGTGTATGAACAACATGTGGAACAAAACTGTTAAACTGTAGTTTCAGCCAATTTACTATTTTATTTTTGCTTTGTTGTGGCAAACATTTGAGAATTACAGCTAAACATTTAAACATTGGTTTTCCTTGTCTATGACTCATAGTCTTATTTGTAGGTAGGATTAAAGTTTAATGGCTAAGAGTCTTAACCATGGACTTGAGTCTGTTTTATTTATAAATGAATAAATCATCCCCAAATTTTCTTAAAAGGACTTTGTCTCTTCTTTGCATATTTAAAAATGTTCAAACATTATATTTAGTAGCATTATACTTGTTGTGATTTTGATTGGTCATTAAATGTATAATGGTAGTGGTATACGCTGCGACTATGCAGTCTTTTTGTCTGAATTTCTTTGTTTAATTCTCTTATGCTACTTTCATTTTGATCATTAATGCCTTCTTCTTTCAGCATCTCCAAGCACATTTTACTTTATTATCACAATGTATATTTCAGTGTGTCCTTTCCCTTTTTTCATTTCTTTTCTGTTCCTGTCTACTTTCCAACCCATTTTCCTCCATCTTTGCCTGAAAAAAGCAACTCAATGGAGTATTGTATCTTGGTACACACACCTGTCCCAGATCCTGCCTTCATCTAAACACAATGCAAAAGTATGATGTATTTATTATATGACCTTTATCATGTTAATCACTGTGAAAATACACAATTTGTTTTAGTGCATTCATATAGTAATGTGCATACATGAAAATTTTGTTATTTCTCTATCCATGATTTCATTGTATTCATGGAAACTTTCTTTCTTTTAAAAGAAATGATTCAATGGTTGACTAGATGATTCAGCCAATAAAGGCACTGTACACAAGCTCGGAAACCTAAGTTTGATCCTCAGAGCCTACTTGATAGTAGAGCATTGAATTATGTCAACTAAAAATAATTCATTGGACATCCTGTGTGATAACTCAGTGCATATTTGCAAACCTGACAACCTGAATTTGATCTTTAGAAGCTCACATGGTGGAAGGAAAGAATTTACTTTCAAAAGGTATCTGTTCACAATGGTGCAAGTGTTCTCTCTCTATTTTTCTCTGACTCTTTCTCTCTCTCTGTCTCTCTCTCTCCCTTCCCCTTCTCTCCTGTAAATAATAACATTTTACAAAATTAAAATAAGAATAAGTAAAACATTTCATTGGGAAATTAGGAATTTTTGCTTCTTTATCACCCAGACCAATTTAGTTTAGTTCTTCAATCTTGTGTCTGCTATAAAATTTCTCCTTCCATTTCTCCATCCACTAACAGTTAGTCTTGTACTTGGGAAGCAGACAGGGAAGTGTGATGTGGTTGGCAGGGAGAGCAACATCACACAAGAATAATTTTTCTTTGTAAGATCTAAACTTATCTAATATTGGATCTGAGATGGGGAATAGAAGAGATGTAACTGGTCATCTGTTGTTATCGAGGATGTCTCTATAGACTTGATCTTCTTTTATGTGGTTCTATCTCCTACTGTTGTCATTCACTGATCTGGTAGTCTGCATAGATGGTTGGTGTCATTTTCTTGGAGACAGTGTTTAGCATCAACTTAATTTCCCTCATTGATGAGGTGCTTATATTAAAAAGTCTTGCTTGTGGTATATAACTTCTTCCTTGGTCATAGTATTACATTTCTTGGCTCTCTGTCTACTTCCCTAAGTTTCTGTTTTCCTCATGGTGGACCATAGGAACTGCCAAAGTGCTTTTATATGTCCTCAAAGAGGAAGAGAGAACTAATCTCTTCTCTGGCTGGTTAAATCTTAACGTTTTATTATTTCTCCTTTGCCAGCTACTTTGAAAACCTATATCCTTAGGAAATTTCCAGATGATGACCAGACAACATGGGTATACTCTTTTTTTTTTAATACATTTTTTATTAGTTCCGCTCACACAAACTTAATAGGTAAACCAGTTCCCTCCCTCACTCCTCCTCCCCCCAAATCCCCTGCTTCCCCTTCCCTCCCTCCCCAATCCCCAGTGCCTCCCCCCCAATTCCCAGAGAGTCCTTTATTGTGTATGCCTAACTCTCCTCTGGGTCCTCCTCTCCGATGACATACAAGGACGCAGTGGCATTTCCCTGAACCCTTTCTCGTGTTCCCCTTAAAGCATAGGAACACTACTGTGGCTATCAATCCCTTGCCTCCAAGGATCTTGGTGCCTTTAGCTGATGCTAGACTTTGGAGGTCAATAGTGTGTTGGACATTGCGCAGGGAATGCAAAGTCCAATTATGATTGCTTCGGCCCTAACATGTGTGGAGTATCTTGGAAATCATTACTCCTCCCATCCTTATGCTCTTACAATCTTACCGCCCCCTCTTCCGCAAATGTCCCTGAGCTTCAGGATGGGGAGAGATTAGGCTGGCCTAGTTCTAGGTGGTTGATATAGAGTCTCTGAAGTACTGGATTGTGGTTTGTTGATTATATTTTACAGTATTGCTGCTACTGCAATTCCCTTCACTCCATCCTGATGGGCACTGTATGTCACCCTCTGGTCAGAGACAAAAAGCTGTTAAACTGAAGTCTTGTTATAATAGCACATTCAAAGGTAGATGTAATAAAAGTAGGTAACCTCAGTGAGGGAGGGGTCAATCACCCATTTGCAAAATGATTACTTTTTATCTGCCAGACTATATGCCCTCCCCTTCTGGTGAGATCATACCCCCTCAGTTGTATATGATCAGGAACGAACGTCTGTGAACTTAACCAGGTGTCACATTACTTACTTGCATTCCTTGATGGAGGCCCATTATCTCTGCTGTAATATGGTCCCCTCTCTCCTTTGTCTGGTGTGGCCCTCCAATCCCATCCCTCCTGTTCATAATCCTTGCAATTACAGTATTATATAGGTTTACCTTTGAGTGTCTCAAGGTGGGCTGGGTGAGTTTGGTACTAAGAGCCACCTATTAGAGAGTATATACGGCGCTTAATTTTCTGGGTTTGGGATACTTCACTTAATATAATTGTTTCTAATGACATCCATTTCCCAGCAAATTCCAGTAATTCATCATTTTTGATGGCTGAGTAGTACTCCATTGTATAGATGTACCACAGTTTCCTTATCCACTCGTCAACTGTTGGACATTTTCGTTGATTCCATGACTTTGCTATTGTAAACAGTGCTGCTATGGACATGGTCGTGCTTGTGCTATTGAGGTGAACCTCTGCTGCATGGGGGGGTTATTCCAAGAAGTGGGTTAGCATGGTCATATTGCATTTCAATCTTAAATTTCTTTAAGAATCTCTAGACGGCTCGCCAGAGTGGCTGTATGAGCCTGCATTCCCACCAGCAGTGTAGGAGACTTCCCCTCTCTCCACATCCTCTCCAGCATTTGTTGTTGTTTGTATTGTGGATTTTTGCCATCCTGACCAGGGTGAGATGGTATCTCAGGGAAGTTTTGATTTTCATTCCCCTGATGGCTAAGGAAGTGGAGCATTTTTTAGATATTTGTTAGACATTTTAATGTCATCCCTGGTAAAATTTCTTTTAAGTTCCAAGGCCCATTTTTTAATTAGGCCATTGTTTCCCTTGGAGTTTAGTTTTCTAAGTTCTTTGTGTACTCTGGACAGTAGAGCTCTATCAGATATGTGGTTAGTGAAGATTTTCTCCCATTGTGTGGGTTGCCTTTGAGTTCATGTTACAATTTCTTTATCTGAACAGAAGCTCTTTAATTTCACAAGATCCCAACTGTTGAGAGTTTGTAGCAGTGACTGTGCCATTGGATGTCTGTTTAGGAAATATTGGCCTAGCCCAATCAGCTCGAGGGAGTTCCCTATCCTTTCAACTATGGTTTTTATAGTCTCTGGCCTTATATCAAGGTCCTTGTTCTATTTGTAATTCAGTCTTGTACATGGTGACAAATACTGGTCCAGCTCTAATCTTCTGCATGTGGAGATCCAGTTTTGCCAGCAACATTTGTTGAAGATGCTGTTCTTTTTCCATTGGATTCTTTGGGCCACTTTGTCAAAGATCAAATGGCTGTATTTTTGTGGGCTTATATCTGGGTCTTCAAGCCTTATTCATTGATCTGTTTGTCTATTTTGGAGCCAGTACCAGGCTGTTTTTAAAAATATGGATTTGTAGTATAGACTAAGCATTGTTTTTGTTACTCAGGATTGTCTTTGCTATCCTGGGTCTTTTGTGCTTCCATATGAATTTTGAGATTATTTGGTCAACTTCTTTAAAGAATTGCTTTGGGATTTTAATTGGTATAGCATTGAATTTGTATATTGCCTTTGGTGGGATGGTCATTTTTACGATGTTGATTCTACCAATCCAGGAACATGGGAGGTCTTTCCACCTTCTGGTGTCTTCTGCAGTTTCTTTCTTTAGGGTTTTAATGTTTTCATTGAAAGGTCTTTTACCTCCTTGGTTAGGTTTATACCAAGGTATTTCATTTTTTAGGGGGCTATAGTAAATGGGATTGTTTCTCTCAAGGCTTTTTCACTTCTTTCATTCTGGGCATATAGGAAGGCCTCTGATTTTTGCACATTTATTTTGTATCCTGCCACCCTGCTGAACTTCTCAATTAGTTCTAGGAGCTTCCTGGTGGAGTTTTTGGGATCACTCAGGTATAAAATCATGTCATCTGCAAATAGGGATAGCTTGACTTCTTCCTTGCTGATTTGAATCCCTCTTATGTCCCTTTCTTGTCTTATGGCTTCAGCTAAGACTTCAAGTACAATGTTGAATAAAAGTGGTGAGAGAGGACAGCCTTGTCTAGTTCCTGATCGAAGTGGGAATGCTTCCAGTTTTTCCCCATTGAGCATAATCCTTGCTGTGGGCTTGTTGTATACCGCTTTTATTATATTGATAAAGGATCCTTCCATTCCTACTGTATCTAGCGTTTTGATCATAAAAGCCTGTTGGATCTTGTCAAAGGCTTTTTCTGCATCTATTGAAGTATCATGTGGTCTTGGACTTTGGACTGGTTTACATGATGAATTACATTTATTGATTTGCGTATGTTGAACCAACCTTGTGTGCTGTGGATGAAGCCTACTTGGTCCCTGTGAATGATCTTTTTGATATGTTTTTGAATCAGATTTGCTAAGACTTTGTTGAGAATCTTTGCATCTGTGTTCATCAGAGAGATCAGCCTATAGTTTT
>JALPQD010000179.1:518326-536862 GCA_023101885.1 Typhlomys cinereus
GAAGAGTTTGGCATGCACATTAAAGGATGCTCCGGGGATGGGAGAGGGAGGCATTGGGATAATTACTGAACTTCTGCGTTATATTCTAGAAAAAGAAAAGATACGAAGTACAGGCTATAAGCAAACCTATAATAAGAATTATCTGAAATATTCAATGTTGTTTTATATTTGTTTACTAATTAGTCACCAATGTGCATTAGGAAATAAAACCATTATTTCAGGCTGGCACTCTCTCTTTTCATGAAATTTGTAAGCCGGGAACTGCAAGTCTTTGGTTCTGGAAAGTGTGAGAAGTTTGGTGCTTATGTGTGGAGATGATGGAACCCTGGAGATATACAGCTTAGTGGGACACTTCAGATTTCTGGGATATGCTCTTAAAGGGGATAGTGGTACCTTAGTCTCTTCCTTTCCTCTCTCTCTCTCTCCTTCACTGTACAGACATGATGTGAATAACTTTCCACATTCCTCTCCCATATTGTGCTACCCTACCATAAGCCCAAGAGCAAAGGGTCAATTGTCCAAAGGGCTAAAACTTTTAAAATCTGCTAGAAAAGTAATAAACTTTTCCTTTTAAATGATCTCAGGAATTTCCTACAGCCATTGAAAGCTGACTAGTAAATGTGCATTCCAAAATAATTGAACCATTCTTACAACAGAGATCAGTGAGACTGACTTGCTAATTACCATGATACTAACTAGACTTCTATCACAATGATCAATTAAAAAGACTATCCTAAATTCTCAGGCAAAGTTGGATTACCAAGTGCAACATTCACACACTTCTACATGTTCCTATAAAAGCAAGAAAATATTATTTAATCCTCTATCAGTCATAAATTTTAGCAAAGAATGGAACCCACCTCTCTGTAGTTCTGCAGTAGACTCTGGAGAAGATGTTGGCTGAGTGTTTTGATTTATCAGTGCTGTCAGAAATGAATAAAGACTTGCTAAATTAGATGTTCATTTGTAAAATATTAAAGTGTTATATATCATAAAAATGGAATGCTTAAGTGTTCATTTTTATGTAGATTTGCCTAGACGCACTCACAGTTTTTCACCAAAACTCCCAAAGTAGTCATCAACAGAAGGGATATTATTCCAAGAGCCCCAGAAAGCAACCTCCACGCAGTGATCTGAGAAACTGGAGAAATAAAACACATAGAGTAAGAATGGCAGGGCACACACAGATGCTAAAGTGGTCAAGGGCAAAAACCAGTGGGAATGAATGCAGAGAATCTTCCTTTGACAGCATAGACAACTTTTGAGTGGAACATTGGACAAAGAGCCTCCTCCCACCCAAACACACGTTCAGAATCAGCCCAGCATCAGCGTTGTGATGTACCTTATCCCTCTAAAAGCCCATTCATACTCACTTTCTGCCAAACATGTTTCATTAAAGTAATTTATTACTGTTGTAGTTACTTTGCATGTTGCTGACCAGACGACTTATGTGAGCCAATGTAGCTCACTACTGTTGGTTACAGTTCTGTAAATCAACTTGGCAGGAGAGCTCAAAGAAGCCAAGGGAACAGGCCACATCATATTCACAGGATTGCTAAGGAGCAAACTTTCCTTGCCAGACAACTTATATGTCCAAGGATGCTGAAGAATACCAACTTCCTTAATAGCTCCCTCCATTTAGTACTTAGGGAATGATCCTGTCCACCATGGGTTGGGCCTTGCCCATCAGTTAGACAGTCTCTAACACACTTGAGACCAACTACTTGTTCTTTACAGAATCTGAGCTGAATCCTTCAGTTGTCAGATTGACACCCATATCTAACGATCACGGCTGCTAATTTTTAAATTGTCAAAAGTGCTCAGACACCTGCAATGAGAGGAATGTGACAGGCACTAATGGTACTTAGAGGGTTCACTTAGATAGAACTTTCCTTTTTTTCCTCTCAATAAAAAATCATAAGATAAATACTATGACTCAGAATGATAAGAAAACAAAGGTGAAAGCATAATGTTCTTTTTTTTTTTAAGTTATTGAAGCCAGGGAGTGACCATCAGAAATCAAACAGAAAATTGCCAAAGTTCAGAATATGCCCCAATTTATCGCATTCCATCATTGTCAGGAGAATATGACCAGGGCTTATGCTCGCTCTAACTTGGAATGCTTTGGCCAGATGGTCTGTAAAGGTTTTATGGAATAAACTTTTGGACCTAGAGCGGTGGGACATTCCACGACCAATGGGTGGACTGGAAATTCGAATTTGCAATTTGTGTGGTACACAAACAACCTTTTTCTTTCTGTTTTTTACTTCCTGTGAGACTAGCTTATATTCAAAATTTCTTCTTAAGACTGAAACATCTCGGCAGTCCGCGGGAACTGGCACCATGTTGGCGGTGAGGCTCGCTGGATCTCTGGGTGCCTCGGCCCTGGCGTGGGCTGTGACAAGATTGAACCTTCTTCTGAATCATTCTCTGAGGAATGTGAGCTCTCCAGCAGGAAAGTCTGAGGCTGGGAAGCAGCCCTTTAGGAAGCCAAAGTTACCAGTCGGTCGTTTTGACGCACCAGAAGGTTCGCACTTAGAGAGTGAACCACTGAAAAAATTCCCAGATGATGTCAATCCAGTTACCGAAGAAAAAATGGACCCAGGGCCCCAGAACCTACTCGCTACGGAGACTGGGAACTAAAAGGACGCTGTATTGACTTTTAAGTCATTACTTAACTTTGGTTCAATTTTCTCAATATGTGCATCTGAATTTCTTTAGATTGCTTTCTTTATATATTTTGAGTCATCTAATTTCTGCCATATGTTTTAAAGTCGATGTGATGGATTTCGAAGAAAATATGTCGTTATAGATAAGGAAAAAGAAATATTTTCTACATTAACACATGCTAGCTTTAACGTAAATGTATTGGACTATATAAAGTATGGATGTGCTGTATCATTTTTTCTATTTAATCAGTGGCTTATAAAGTGCACATGTAAATAAAATCATTGCTACTGTGGCTGGATTAAAAAAAAAGACTGAAACATCTTGATATTAGAAGTTAATGTGTCAACATTGGAACACTGTCAAAAGATAATGCTGTCATCAATAAGAAAACGATGGGGCTGGAAAGATGGCTCAGGAGTTAAGACTCTGCCTCACAAGTAGAAAGACCTGAGTTCAGGCCCCAGATCCCATATAAAAGCAGAAGGCAGAAATGGATGTCAGCCTTTACTTACGACTCTGGAAGACAGAGTCTGGGAAATTCCAGCACAAAGCAAAAAGGAGGTAGAAGCAACCCAGGATGATTCCCGAAGTTACCCTTGTGCCTCCACTAGGACACACACACACACACACACACACACACACACACACACACACACACTAAATAAATAAAAACCTAAAAAAAAGCCTAAAAAACAAAACAGGAAGACAGTGTATCTGTGTAGCTTTTAGAAGCCACAGCAAGATAATTAATTTTAAAAACACTTTAAAATGTGTTCTTATTTACAATCCCTTATTTCTGTTCTAGAAATATCCAGTCTACAATTCAATCAATTTACCAATCTGCCTTCTGCATGCATGTGCAGTGATCCCTCTCCTATACACATACCTTTTAACTCTGCTGGAAATGGTTCATGAAGCATTCAGTTTCCAAAAAACGCATTTAAGTTTCAAAATGAAGAATCAAGAGAACAAAGCAAAGGAAGAAGGAGTTAATGTGTGGAAAGTCTGAAAGTATCCACCACTGATTCTGACCTTCTAGTCTTTCTTAACAATTGCCCTAAAATTACCTAACCCAGGTGACATTCTAGTTGCTTCTCATCTTATGATTAGGGCATACGTACCGGCCATGGGAAGTGGTGTTTGAAGATAGCAATGGAGGTGATACAGTGGAAGCTCACAGAGATGGTGGGTCATGGGGCCAAGCAGGAAGCTGAAGATGAGAAACTGGACCTTAAAAGGGAAAGGAACATTGTATATTTCAGTAATGTTCTTGACCCACCCATAGGCAATAAACACATGCCCAGTGAGAACAGGCAGAGATAAGATCGTAAGTTTTAAAAATGACCCAGGAACCACAACACAGGAAATTCTCACTGGTTGCTATAACACATACTTTGACTACTGTGAAAGAGGATGAAAGTTTGTTCTCAATGTCTGAGCGTCAAAACTGCCATTTAAAAACCCTTGCAAATGAAGTTTGACATGCACACTAAAGGATGCTCCAGGAACGGGGAGGGGGCACTGGGAGAAAGGGAGGGAGGAGGGAAAAGAAGGGGAAAAGGTGAAGGGAGCAAGGGGATCCAGGGATGGGTGGAGGTAGGGAGGGGAATGGAATACTTACAACTTTGTATGAATGGAAGAAATAAAAAAAAAAAACCTCGCAAATACAGTGTGATGATAGACAATCCACGTGTAAGGTTCAGGAAAGTGCAACACAATAATGGGAAGTGACTTACCCAAAGTCATTTCTCCTTGAACCTCAGTCTTTCTCTGGGGCTTATACACAATATATATCAAAGCACACTCACCTCTACCTTAAATGTACTAGAATGGCCTTCTTCTCTTTAGCACAGAATGGTTGGCGCTTGTATGAGTCATGTTTTTTGCATGCCAGGCAAAACTCAGAAAGATAGCAATAGAGCTGCCTTTGTTTCTGTTCTCTCTCTCTCTCTTTGTCTCTCTGTCTCTCTCTGTATCTCTCTGTATCTTTCTATCTCTGTCTCTCTCTGTCTCTGTCTCTGTTTCTCTCTTTCACACACACATACGCACACACACACACACACACACACACACACAAAATGCTCTAGCCTTTAAAGCAACCCTTCAATGATTCAATCTTCTTAGCCTAAAAAGCTTTTTAAACAAGCTGTCTTTTCTTTGAAGTTCTTTCATAGTGACTTCAGCTTTGGCTTCATCATCCTTATATTTATTAATCTATAAATTCCTATAAGTACTTATTGCATTCTCATCACAAATGAACTAAGATTTCAGTTCATGGTTTTAATCCTCAGAAGAATAAAACATTATTAGTGAGAATTTCCAATATGAGCACCATAAGTCAGAATAAGAATCTCACTAGCAGAAAACTTTATCCATGATTCACTGTCTGAAAATAGAAGCCTTTTTGTTAATTTACATTATTTATAAGTATATATCCACATAAAACATACACACACAGGGGTTGGAGAGATGGCCTAGAGGTTAAGTTTCTGCCTCATGAGCAGAAAGATCTGAATTTGGAAACTAGATCCCACATAAAAACACTGGACAAAAAATGACAGTGATTTGCACTTCTGGCCTCGGAAAACAGAGCCTGGGAAATCCCCGAGAAAAGAAAAAAGGAGGTAGAGCAATCCAAGATGATTCCTAATGTCATTCTTGGACCTCCACAAGCACACATAGTGCCCTCTTCCACACTCCTCCTACCCCCACACACATACCCACACATGCAAGAAAAAAACACATATAGAAAAGTACATGCTCCACTCGCATACACACAAAGATACACATGCACACACCACACAATACTTACCTCCCCTTCATTCTATCTAAACAATCAACCCTGGTTGATTCTGCTACCCTACCATACAAAAATAGCTAAATTGTTGACTTTAGTAAGTTGGCCTCAGCAGATGTCTTATGATTTGGCATCTTTCAGAAACTTTGACACTAAGACAAGAGAGTTGGTAGATCTGTGAGATGTCCCATTCCCAGAACCACTCAACAGTTTTAAGCTTCATCTCCAAGTAGCTAAGTCAAGAGGAAATCAGTGACTTTGTTCTATCTTCCTCTTCCCCTGTCAGCAGTCTCTTTCAAACCTCTATTCATTATCTGTTCCAAATAAATTTTTCACTAGAAACTTTTTCAGAATCTACTGCAGAGACATCTCAGACTCCATGGAATATTGAGCTTCTCTACATCTGTTTTTGGAACATTGTCCATTCTTCCAAAAGACCCATTTCCCTTGCTGGACTTCCCCTGATCCAGTGTCTGTTGCAGGTACCCTTGTGTTTTCTAATTTCTACTGCCCTTGTACAAAACAAAGTATGATTTTATAACTACAATATATCTCAAAACTTATCAAAAACTAGGGGGGGAATCTAATGTTCACTTAAGATACAAGTAGTGACATATTTCATCTATTTAGACATATGCAGGCAAAATATTATGAAATAGGCCAGAGAGATGGTTCAGCAGGCAAAGGTACCTATACAGACCTGGAGACCTGAGTTTAATCCCCAGAACATACACATGGTAGAGGAGAGAACTGTCTTCTGAAAGTTATCCTCAGACCTTCAACCTATATATACTCAGGAATCATGATGTGCAAACACTTGTTTTTCTCTGTGTGTCTCTCTCTATCTCTCTGTCTCTCTGTCTCTGTCTCTCTCTCTCTCTCTCTCTCTTTCTATTACACAAATACACATGCATACACCACATGTAACATTAAAATATTGTAGAATATTTTACCAAGAAATATTCCAATATCCCCAAATGAGAAATGTACTTTTACTTGCTGCTTTTGGAAAAGATGTACATTCTTATAGTCCCCAGCTCCAACTCAACCCTTCTTCTAAGAGTAAGAGGATTCCCCAAGACAGACTTGATTCTGACCAGTTGCTGTGTAAATGTGCTAATGATAAGACTACTAACAAACAATAGTGGAGTTAATGTGTGAAAATCCTTACATAGGCAATATTTTTATAGGAATATATTACTCATCTAAAATTGTGAGTGCTAAATACCAGGTTTAAAAAAAACTAAAATTGATGGTTTAATCACATGTCTTCCAGGAAAATGTCAAATAAGCTCAGTGACTATCTGCAAGAGGATGGAAAAGATGTTGCAATCTGGGTAAGTGATACAGCCACAGAATCCTTCCTTCTGAGATATTGCATGATCTTGCTTACCTATTGCATGCTTATGCCCAAAGGTGGAAAGAAACAACCAAAGTATATGAGCAGCAGGCTTTTACTGCGTTGTCTGTATTATTATTATTTCATTGATTGATTATTTCATTGAATGAAATGATTACTTCATTGAAATTATCAATGAAGCTAATAAAATTACAGAAGAATTCTTGTGCATATGTGGATATACAAGAGAGCACTTGAGTGTGTGCTTTTGGCAGCCCAAGGATGACATTGGAAACCATCCTGGATTGCTTTACCTCCTTATTGCCTTCCTTTGTGTATTAGTCAGGTTCTCTAGAGATGCAGAATCCACACAATGAATATAATAGGGAATGTATTGAGTCGGCTTACAGTATGGCCAAGGTAGTCCAACAATGGCTGCCGGTAGCTGAGGTAGTCCAACGATGACTGCCGGTCACTGAGGTAGTCCAACGATGGCTGAAGGCTGAAGAATTCCTAGAGTCTTTATTTTAGTCTAGGCGATGACAATTTGGAGTGTTGGAAGGCTAGAGGGTCGAAGAAACCAGGCAGCCAGAAGGAAGAGCGATTCCTAGCCCAGCTGCAATAAGGTATCTGTTCTCTTTGGTGGCTCCTTTTTATATGATGCAGTACTGAAAGGATCCTATGAGAGCTCTGGAGATTCTGATAGGATCTAGGGTGGGTACAATCCTATCAAGTGGTCTCAGTTGATCCTTGACAGAAGTGGTCTCAGCCCATTTTAGTTAATACCAGGTGTGTCAAGTTGACACCCAGGCTTAACTATCACAAGTCCACCCCTTGTCAACTTGACACCAAATCACATTTCCTTAGGCCATTAAAAATTCTCCAAATAAAACAGTAAATCATATTCTTCGCCTAACATAATATAGCTATCCACATACAACCGCACACGCATTATTTTTACAAGATTAATGACAATGCCCTTGAGAAATGCTTAGTCTTAGTGTCCCATAACACAATATCATAATGTAGATTACCATTTCATCTCATAACTAAAGATTAACATTATATTACATATAAATATCTTCTTAGAGTATGTGCACATGCACAAGTCTATTCTTGACAGTCTAGACCAGAGCACTCATGGCAATTATAATCCTCGTTTCTGTAACTGGTTACGTGGCCTTAGGTGGTATTTATAACTACCTTCTTCTACTACCCATTCTGTATTTCCTCCACCTTCAGCAAGTACTTCTGCAGGTCTTGGCTCTTTACCTGGAGGGGTTATCCATACCTTCATTCCTGAAGGATCTGGACCATTTACTGTCTTTCCTGTGTTGGGTTGCTGTAAATTCCCATTGACCTAATCACAGGACATGGTAATACCAAGAGACGCCCTAGTGGGTCTCCTGCACTCCAGACATATCTTCCTTACCACCATTGTGGAGAACCAGTCCAATTTCCCTTGGTGGTCTGGGTCAATCACCCCTCCTAACACTGTTATTCCTTTCTTAGCCTGTTGGCTCAAGGGCATCAGAAGTCCAAAATAACCAGGAGGAAGCCTTAGCTTCCAGTTCAAAGGAATAGTTGCTGTGTCTCCTGGCAGAAGCATTCCCTGCTTGGACTCAAAACTTCTAAGCCAGTAGAATACAGGCTTGCGGGAACAGGAAGCAAAATTTTCCTAATGGGTCACTAGGAGTGATAGTAAGAGGAGCTATTCCTGTTTCCACCCCTTGATTCCTGGACCCGTGAATCCTGGCTATAGGAGACACAGTACCATATATTGGACGCTGGTTTAAGGCATATACTGCCTTCTGGAGAATTCTGCCCCATCCCTCCAGACTATTACCACCTAATTGACGCTGTAATGTGCCTTTAAAAGGCCATTCCACCGTTCTATCAAGCCAGCTGCTTCAGGATGGTGGGGAACATGGTAAGACCAATGAATCCCATGGTCATGAGCCCACTGCCGTACTTCTTTAGCTGTGAAATGAGTTCCCTGGTCAGAAGCAATGCTGTGTGGAATTCCATGACGGTGGATAAGGCATTCTGTAAGTCCCTGGATGGTAGTCTTGGCAGAAGCATGACGTGCAGGAAAGGCAAATCCATAACCAGAATAAGTATCTATCCCAGTAAGAACAAAGCGCTGCCCTTTCCATCTTGGAAGTGGTCCAATGTAGTCAACCTGCCACCATGTTGCTGGTTGGTCACCCGAGGAATGGCTCCATATCGAGGACTCAGCGTTGGTCTCTGCTGCTGGCAGATTTGGCACTCAGCAGCAGCTGTAGCCAGGTCAGCCTTGGTGAGTGGAAGTCCATGTTGTTGAGCCCATGCATAACCTCCATCTCTGCCACCATGTCCACTTTGTTCATGGGCCCATTGGGCAATGACAGGAATGGCTGGGGAAAGAGGCTGACTATCCACAGAACGGGTCATCTTATCCACCTGATTATTGAATGTTTCTTCTGCCGATGTCCTCTTTTGATGAGCATTTACATGAGACACAAATATCTTTGTGTCCTTTGCCCATTGGGAGAGATCTATCCACATGCTTCTTCCCCAGATGTCTTTCTCGCCAATTTTCCAATTATGTTCCTTCCAAGTCCCTGACCATCCTGCCAAACCATTGGCTACAGCCCATGAATCAGTATACAGTCGCACATCTGACCCATTTTTCCTTCCAGGCAAAGTGTACAACCATGTGCACTGCCCGAAGTTCTGCCCACTGTGAAGATTTCCCTTCTCCACTGTCCTTTAGGGTTGTTGCAGAAAGGGGTTGCAGCGCTGCAGCTGTCCACTTCTGGGTGGCACCGAATAGCGAGCAGAACCATCTGTGAACCAGGCCCTAGTCTTCTCTTCTTCAGTTAGCTGATCATAGGGCACACCCCAGGAGGCCATAGGTGCATGCTTGGGAACAGGCATTGCAACAGGTGGGAACCATAGGCATTTGGGCAACTTCTTCATGTAGCTTACTTGTGCCTTCAGGACCCGCTCGGGCCCTGTCTCGTATATACCATTCCATTTGATAATAGATTGCTGCTGTGCCCGTCCAACTTTATGGCTTGCTGGGTCAGATAACACCCAACTCATGATGGGTAACTCAGGTCGCATGGTAACTTGGTGACCCATTGTCAGACGTTCAGTTTCCACTAAGGCCCAATAACAAGCCAAGAGTTGTTTCTCAAAAGGAGAGTAATTGTCTGCAGATGATGGCAGGGCCTTGGTCCAAAATCCCAAGGGTCTCTTCTGTGATTCACCTATGGGAGCCTGCCAGAGACTCCAAACAGCATCTCTATCTGCGACAGATACTTCCAATACCATTGGGTCTGCTGGATCATATGGTCCAAGTGGCAAGGCAGCCTGTACAGCAGATTGAACCTGCTGAAGAGCCTTCTCTTGTTCTGGGCCCCACTCAAAGTTGGTAACTTTCTGAGTTACTTGGTATATGGGCCTAAGTAACACACCCAAGTGAGGAATGTGCTGCCTCCAAAATCCAAAAGGCCCACCAAACATTGTGCTTCTTTTTTAGTGGTGGGCGGAGCCAGGTTGTAATAGTTGCTCTTAATTATTGCTGTGAGAGAATACTCAAAGTCGATCAACTTAAGGGAGAAAGGGAGGTTTATTCAGCTTACAGTTCCAGAGGGAAGGGACAGTCTCTCAAAGCAGAGGTGGCATGGCTGGCTGGCCAAAGCTGGAGGAGGCTAAGTCACTGCAGACATCATGGAAGATGAGAGCTGCAGACTGCTTGCAGCAAAGGCAAACTTCTCCTAGAGGTAGGGTGGGACTAATCCACCTCAAGGCCCACCCCTTGTCCGACTGCCTTCCTCCAGTGAGGCTCCACCTCTCCAGGTGCCATGACCTTGCCAAACACATGAGACTGTGGGGGACACATTTCAAACCATGACATTCCACCCCTGGCCCCCACAAGCTCATTGCCATCTCATTATATAAACCATACTCAGTCCAACGTTAAAAGTCTTCATAGACTACATCAGTAGTCCCAACAGTCCAAAAGTCCAAAGTCCAAAGCCTCCTGTAAAATCAAAATACAAGTTACATACTTCTAACATACAATGGCACAGAATAAACATTCCGATTCCAAAAGGAAGGAATGGGGGCATATCCAGGAAAGATCGGTCCATAACAAGACTGAAAACCAGCAGGACAAACTCCAAATCTTGTAGCTCCAAGTCCAACAGGTGAACCTCTCCTTGAAATCATGTCAGTTCCAAAGGGCTTTGGTTCCACCCCTCCAATGCAGCTGTCCATAGAATACGTTGGTCTCTTGAGCTGACTCCTCCCAAGGTATACAGCTGTCCTTGGCAGGTGTCCCACATTGTGTCTGGCTGGAATCTCTAACATCTTTACTTCCCAATGGCAAACCAGGCTTTAACTCCACAGCACAAACTGCCCTTCTTGGGCCTCTAAACTGCAGGCTTCTTGCCTTATGATGCCTGGATTCTGCCAATTTTTGAAATCTTGGAGGAGGACTCCATGATCTCCTCCCTCTTGTATCACTGATGCCTCTAAACCAGAACCATGTGGACGACTTTGCCAAGTCTGGCCTCCTTGAATCACAGCTGATTCTGCTCCTCTATGTAGACCATCTCTTTCACTTCTGGGCAGTTGCTTGGTAAGAGAAACCAACTCTTGCTTTGGAACTCCACCCTTTAGCTCTAGTCTTCTGAAAGGATTTGCATTCTTATGAGTGGGAGCCTTCCTTGAGGATCCTGCCCTCAAGCTAGGGCCTCTCCTATTATCCAAACTGAGAGCAGGCTTTGATTTACAAATGGCGCTAATCTCTTCAACAGCCATTTTGTTCTCTGCTTCTTCCTGGTTTGACTCTTTAAGTTTGGCATTGTATTTTTCATCATTAGATTTTACAGTTTTTACTTCTTTCTGTCTGATTCTTTGCTCTTTTTCACAACTCTAAAGACAACTAAAAAGTAGCCATATCACATAGTCAAGACTACATTGCTTTGAAATTTCCTCCGCCAAGCACTCCAGCTTAATTTCAGGCAAGCTTTCAGGATAAGGGCAAAACTTCACTAAACTCTCAGCCAACACATGGCTCCATGTGTCACTTGTCCAATTGCAAACACAGTCTCTGTTCCCCTCTGGACCATCACAAGCTGGGCTTCCATTGCCTGCGTCTCTCACAGCATTGCTCTCCTCTGAGCTCTCACGAGAAAGGTCCCTTTGGCCCAACCTCCAAGACGCAAAGACTGTCCCAGCACAAAGTCCCAAAGTTCTCCATAATTTCTCCCAACAAACAGTTCCAAAGGCACACTAGCTACATCACAGCATTGCTCATGCTTCTGGGTACCAACTTTTCTCAGCTTCACAAACAACTTCATTTATGGTACCAGCTGTTTTTATCTCACAGCAATACCCCACTATCCGGTACCAATTTCCTTAATAGTTGCTCTTAATTATTGCTGTGAGAGAATACTCAAAGTCGATCAACTTAAGGGAGAAAGGGAGGTTTATTCAGCTTAGTTCCAGAGGGAAGGGACAGTCTCTCAAAGCAGAGGTGGCATGGCTGGCTGGCCAAAGCTGGAGGAGGCTAAGTCACTGCAGACATCATGGAAGATGAGAGCTGCAGACTGCTTGCAGCAAAGGCAAACTTCTCCTAGAGGTAGGGTGGGACTAATCCACCTCAAGGCCCACCCCTTGTGACTGCCTTCCTCCAGTGAGGCTCCACCTCTCCAGGTGCCATGACCTTGCCAAACACATGAGACTATGGGGGACACATTTCAAACCATGACACAGGTGCAACAACTTATCCTTTACCTTAGAGGGGATATCTTTACATGCCCCACCACTGAACTCCTAAAAATTTTACTGAAATAGAAGGTCCTTGGATTTTGGTTGGATTTATTTCCCATCATCTGTTGCGCATATGCCTGACCAACAAATCCAAAATGCCTGCTACTTCCTGCTTGCTTGGTCCAATCAGCATAATATCATCTATATAATGGACCAGTGTGATACCTTGTGGAAGAGACAAGCGATCAAGATCTCTGTGAACAAGTTATGGCATAGGGCTGGAGAATTAATATACCCTTGAGGTAACACTGTAAATGTATACTGCTGGCCTTGCCAACTGAAGAAAATTGCTTCTGATGATCTTTATGAATAGGTACAAGAAAAAAAATTTGCAAGATCAATGGCTGCATACCAAGTACCAGATGTGTTGATCTGCTCAAGCAACGAAACCACATTGGCACAACAGCTACAATTGGAGTCACAACTTGATTAAGTTTGTGATAATGGACTGTCATTCTCCATGATCCATCTGTCTTCTGCACAGGCCAAATGGGAGAGTTAAAAGGAGAGGTGGTAGGAACCACAACCCCTGCATCCTTCAAGTCCTTAATGGTTTCTGTAATTCCTCCAGGGATATACTGCTTCTGATTCACTATTTTCCTTGGTAGAGGCAATTCTAAAGGCTTCCATTTGGCCTTCCAACCATAATGGCTCTTACTCGACATTTCAAGGAACCAATGTGAGGGTTCTGCTAACTCTAATAGATATCTATCCCAATTATACATTCTGACACTGGAGAAATAACCACTGGATGAGTTCAGGGAACTACTGGACCTATTGTGAGTCAAACATTAGCCAAAACTCCATCAATCACCTGACCTCCATATGCCCCTACTTTAACTGGAGATCCACAATGCTTTTTAGGTGTCTTGGAAACAATGTCAACTCAGACCCATCCATTTCCCAGCAAATTGCATTAATTCATCATTTTTGAAGGCTGAGTACTATTCCATTGTATAAATGTACCACATTTTCCTTATCCACTTATCAACTGTTGGACATTTGCACTGATTCAATGACTTTGCTATTGTAGACAGTGCTGCTATGAATATAATCGTGCTTGTGCTATCAAAGTGAATTTTTGCTATATGGGGGGGTTATTCCCAAAAGTGGAATCGCAGGGTCATATGGCGTTTCAATCTTTAACTTCTTTAAGAATCAAATGGGATTGTTTCTCTCAGGGCTTTTTCACTTCATTCATTCTGGGCATATAGGAAGGCCTCTGATTTTTGTACATTTATTTTGTATCCTGCCCCCCTGCTGAACTTCTCAATTAGTTCCAGGAGCTTCCTGGTGGAGTTTTTGGGATCACTCAGGTAAGATCATGTCATCTGCAAATAGGGACAGCTTGACTTCTTCCTTGCCGATTTGAATCCCTTTTATGTCACTTCTTGTCTTATGGCTTCAGCGAAGACTTCAAGTACAATATTGAATAGAAGTGGTGAGAGTGGACAGCCTTGTCTAGTTCCTGATCGAAGTGGGAATGCTTCGAATTTTTCTCCATTGAGCATAATCCTTGCTGTGGGCTTGTTGTATGCAGCTTTTATATATTGATAAAGGTTCTTTCCATTCCTACTGTCTCTATCGTTTTAATCATAAAAGGCTGTTGGATCTTCTCAAAAGCTTTTTTCTGAAACTATTGAGAGTATCATGTGGTCTTGGACTTTGAACTGGTTTATATGGTGAATTATTGTATTGATTTGCATATGTTGAACCAACCTTGTGTGCCTGAGATAAAGCCTACTTCATCCCCATGAATGATCTTTTTGATATGTTTTTGAATCCGATTTGCTAAGACTTTGTTGAGAATCTTTGCATCTGTGTTCATCAGAGAGAATGGCCTATAGTTTTCTTTTGTAAGTGATCTTTATTAGGTTTTGGGATTAAGACGATATTAGCTTCATAGAAGGAATTTGGTAGTGTATCTTCCTTTGCTATTTGATGGAACACTTTAAGGAGTATTGGTGTTATTAACTCCTCAAATGTCTGGTAGAACTCTGTGCTGAATCCATCTGGTCCAGGACATTTTTTGGTGGGAAGATCGAGATTACTTCCTCAATTTTCTCATATGTTATAGGACTATTTAAATAATTCACAACTTCCTGATTCAATTTAGGTAAGTTGTGTTTACTTAGGAAATTATCCATCTCTTTTATGTTATCAAATTTCACAGTATAAGTTTTTGAAATATGATGTTATAATTCTCTGGATTTCTTGGGTATCAGTAGTGATAACTCCATGTTCATTTCTAATTTTGTTAATTTGGGTTTTCTCTCTCTTGCTTTTGGTTAATTTAGCTAGGGGTGTATCAATCTTATTGATTTTTTTCAAAGAACCAGCTTTTTGACTGGTTGATTTTCTCTATCGTTTTCCTAATCTTGATTTCAGATATTTCTCCCCTTATTTTGCTAATGGAACCAGAAAACAGGCAAGGGTAGCCATTATGCTTTCAGACAAAGTGGACTTCAAACCAAAAAAAATCCTCTCTTCTATTACTTTTGGCATCAGATTGCTCTAGTTTCTCTAAAGCTTTAAGCTGCATTGTTATTTATTTCTGATGTTTCCATTTTTTTGATGTAGGCATTAAGAGCTATGAACTTACATTTTAGGACATCTTTCATTGTGTCCCAGAGATTTTGGTAAGTTGTATTTTCATTATCATTCACTTTCAGGAAATCTTGAATTTCCTTTTTAATTTCTTCCTGAATCCAGTTCTCATTCAGCATCATAGTGTTAAGTTTCCAGGAGTTAGTGTATTTTCTGTTATTTGTTGTGTTGTGGATGTCCAGCTTTAGGCCGTGGGTTTAATAGGGTACAGGCTAGAATTTCAACTTTCCTATATATGGAGATTTGTTTTGTGACCCAATATGTGATCTATTTTGGAGAAAGTTCCGTGTGCTGCTGAGAAAAATGTGTATTCTTTGGTGCGTGGATGAAAAGTTCGATAGAGATCTGTAAGGTCCATTCCTTTAAGGGTTTGATTAAGTTCCAAAGTGTCTCTGTTAAGCTTTTGACCAATTGATCTATTCCATGATGAGAAGGCGGTGTTGAAATCCTCACAATTATTGTTTTGGGGTTGATTTCTTGCTTTAGATGCTGTAGGATTTTTTTTAATGAATGTGGAGGGGCCCGTATTGGGTACATATATGTTCAGTATTGTGAAGTCTTCCTGGTGAATTGTACCTGTGACTAAAATGTAGTATCCGTCTGTGTCTTTATGATTTTTTTTGGTTTGAAGTCCACTTTGTCCAAACATAATGGCTATGCCTGCCTGTTTCCTGGTTCCATTAGCTTGCAATTTTGGACCAGCCTTCATTTTTAGGATGTGCCTATCTTTTGTGGTGAGATGAGTTTCCTGAAGGCAGCAGACTGATGGGTTGTGGTTTTTAATCCATGTTTGTAATCTGTGTCTCTTAATCGGTGACATTTAATGTTATAATGCAGAAATTATTTTTAATTCTGGACATTTTTTATGTTTAGTGAATTTTGTAAGCTTATTGTTTGACATTTATGTTTTGGTGGTATTATCCTTCCCTTCTGTCCTCCTGGATATGCTTGGTTTTTTCTTCAAGTTTGTGTATCACTTCCAGCATGTTTTGAAGGCCTGGTTTGGTAGACATGTATCCCTTCAAGTTGTCTTTGTGCTGGAAAATTTTTCTTTCTCCAGTTTGCCAGGTATATCAGTCTGGGTTGGCATTTTTGCTCATTTAACACTTGAAGTACGTCTCTCCAAGCTCTTCTTGCTTTTACCGTTTCCATGAGAAGTCATTTGTTATTTTAATAGTTTGCCTTTAAAAGTGACTTGTTTTTTTTTTTCTCTTGAAGCTCTGAGCACCTTTTCTTTGTCTTGAATGTGAAGTGTTTTGACTATTATTTGCCATGGCAATTTTCTATTTTGGTCATATCTGTTTGGAGTGTGAAATGCCTCTTGTATTTGGATGGGCCTCTCATCTTCAGTTGAGAGGTTTTTTTTTAATACATTTTTTATTATTATTACCGCTCATACAAACTTAATAGGTAGACCAGTTCCCTCCCTCCCTCCTCCTCCCCCCGAACCCCCTGCTTCCTCTCCCTTCCCTCCCCATTCCCCAGTGCCCTCCCACCCCCCCCCCAATTCCCAGAGAGTCCTTTATTGTGTATGCCTAACTCTCCTCTGGGTCCTCCTCTCCGATGACATACAAGGACCCAGTGGCATTTCCCTGAACCCTTTCTCGTGTTCCCCTTAAGCATAGGAACACTACTGTGGCTGCCAATCCCTTGCCTCCAAGGATCTTGGTGCCTTTAGCTGATGCTAGATGTTGTGAGGGCAATAGTGTGTTGGAAATTGCACAGGGCATGCAAAGTCCTATTATGATTGCTTCGGCCCTAACTAATGTGGAGAATCTTGCAAATCAATGCTCCTCCCATCCTTTTGCTCTTACAATCTTACCACCCCCTCTTCCACAAATTTCCCTGAGCTTCAGGACAGGGAGAGATTAGTCTGGCCTAGTTCTAGGTGGTTGATATAGAGTCTCTGAATTTCTGGATTGTGGTTTGTTGATTTTCTTTTGCAGTTTTGCTGCTACTGGAAACTTAACAATATGATGCTGAATGAGAGCTGGATTGAGGAAAAATTAAAAAAAATTCAAGATTTCCTGAAAGTGAACAATAATGAAAATACAACTTACGAAAATCTCTGGGACACAATGAAAGCTGTCCTAAGAGGTAAGTTCATAGCTCTTAATGCCTACATCAAAAAAATGGAAACATCAGAAATAAACAACTTAATGATGTAACTTAAGGCTTTAGAGAAACTAGAGCAATCTGATCCCAAAAGTAGTAGAAGAGAGGAGATTAACAAAATAAGGGGAGAAATGTCTGAAATCGAGATTAAGAGAATGAGAGAAAAAATCAACCAGTCAAAAGCTGGTTCTTTGAAAAATCAATAAGATTGATACACCCCTAGCTAAATTAACCAAAAACAATAGAGAGAAAACCCAAATTAACAAAATTAGAAATGAACATGGAGTTATCATTACTGATACCCAAGAAATCCAGAGAATTATAACATCATATTTCAAAAACTTATACTCTGTGAAGTTTGACAACACAAAGAGATGGATGAATTTCTAAGTAAACACAACTTACCTAAATTGAATCAGGAAGTTGTGAATTATTTAAATAGTCCTATAACATATAGGAAATTGAAGAAGTAATCTCGAATCTTCCCACCAAAAAATGTCCTGTACCAGATGGATTCAGCACAGAATTCTACGAGACATTTAAGGAGCTAATAACCCAATACTCCTTAAACTGTTCCACCAAAGCAAAGGAAGGTACAGTACCAAATTCCTTCTTTGAAGCTAATATCGTCTTAATCCCAAAGCCTAATAAAGATTCACTTAAAAAAGAAAACTATAGGGCTGGAGAGGTGGCTCAGGGGTTAAGCCTCTGCCTTGCAGACAGAAGGTCCTGAGTTCGGATCCCAGATTCCACCTATAGACGCCAGGCGGAAGCGGGGGCGGCCTGCGTTTCTGGTCCTGGTAGGGCGGAGCCTGTGAATCCCGGGCAGAAGGAGGTGGAGGCGTCCATGGTGGTTCGCGAGTTCGTCCGTAGTTCTACACACACACACACACACACCACACACATGCGCACAGTTGAATAAATAATAATAAAAATTTTAAAAAAAAGAAAACTATAGGCCATTCTCTCTGATGAACACAGATGTAAAAATTCTCAACAAAGTCTTAGCAAATCGGATTCAAAAACATATCAAAAAAGATCATTCATGGGGATGAAGTAGGCTTCATCCCAGGCACACAAGGTTGGTTCAACATACGCAAATCAATAAATTAATTCATCATGTAAATCAGTCCAAAGTCCAAGACCACATGATACTCTTGATAAATGCAGAAAAAGCCTTTG